>CM076584.1:851748680-851906183 GCA_034641835.2 Pinus albicaulis
GGAGAAAAGACCATGCTATGGTATCAAAGGCTTGGACATATTGGAGAGAAGGGCCTTCGGATACTGCATAGAAATGGTATGGTAGAATTTATGTCTAATTTCTCTCTGGATTTCGATTTCTGTGAACATTGTATATATGGGAAGCAGAATCGGGTGAGTTTTCCTTCTAGTGCTAAGAGGGCGAACAAAATATTAGAACTTGTGCACAGTGATGTGTTTGGACCTGTGTCAGTTCCATCACTAGGAAAGTCTGTGTACTATGTTTCATTCATAGATGTCTTCTCAAGGAATACATGGATATATTTCTTGAGGAATAAATCTGAAGTATTTGACAAATTTAACGATTTTAAGGCTCTGGTGGAAAACCAGATAGAGAAGAAGATAAAGGCGGTGAGGACAGATAATGGTGGGGAGTTTTGTAAGAAGGAATTTGAAGAGTTCTGTAAGAAGTGTGGTATAGCACGGCAGAAAACTACTCCATACACAGACCCCAGCGCAAAATGGAGTTGCAAAAAGAATGAATAGAACGCTGATGGAAAAGGCAAGAAGCATGCTCAGTGGTACCAAGTTAGGACAAGAATTTTGGGCAGAGGCAGTGGAGACTGCATGTTACTTAGTTAACAGATCTCCTTCATCAGCGTTGGAGGATAGGACTCCACATGAGGTATGGATTGGTAAGAAACCCTCTCTTTCACATCTAAGGGTATTTGGATGTGATGCATATGTACATGTTCCAAAGGAAAAAAGGGCCAAGTTGGATAATAAATCTGAAAGGTGCATCTTTATTGGGTATAAGGATGGCTTAAAGGGTTATAAGCTTTGGAACCCAGAAACAAGGAAGGTTGTGTACAGCCAAGATGTGGTGTTTAGAGAGGTGAAAGATGTTGTTAAACATGAATTCATACCAAAGGAACCTGAGAAGATAGAGTTTGAGCTAAAGGAGTATGAATCAAACTCCATGGTAGAAGAAGATTCAAAAGAGGAAGAGCCACAAACTCCAGCTATGAGAAGATCAGTTCGGGAAAGAAGGCTACCAGAAAAGTATAGTCCATCTGCTTTCTGTTCAGGTTTTTCCTTAACTATAATTAATGATGATCCCAGAACTGTCAGGGATGCAGTAGATTCAGAGGATGGAAAACTCTGGAAGGAGGCCATGGTTGATGAAATGGCATCTTTGCACAAAAATAAGGCATGGGATCCGGTGGAGTTGCTTCTGGCCGGAAGGAAGCTTCCATTGGGAGCAAATGGGTGTTTAAGAAGAAGATGAATGTAGAAGGCAAGGTGGAGAAATACAAAGCCTTGCCAGGCAAAAGGTTATTCCTGTGTGTCGGAATTACCTTGGTGATATTTTTTCTCCGTTGCCAAGGTTACTTCTATTAGATTACTTTTATCCGTTGCCGCTGCATTTTGATTTTTGAGATAGAACAACGTATGGATGTGAAGACAACATTTCTTCACTAGATCTAGAAGAAGAGATCTACATGAAGCAACCAAGGCTTTATGGTGAAGGGAAGAAAGAACCGGGTATGTGCTGAAGAAGTCTCTCGTATGGGTTAAAACAAATACCAAGGATGTGGTATCGTAAATTTGATACCTATATACGGGGACTTGTCACCTTAAGCAAGGAGGATCACCTGTTTATTTTAAATTAATTGGTGACCGTGTTATTTATTTGGTCTTGTATGTGGATGATATATTGTTGATTGGAAATGACAAAGAAATTATCCAAGATTTGAAGACCTAACTGTTCTCCAAATTCAACATGAAGGATCTAGGTGCTGCAAACTATATTTTGGGCACGGAAATTAAGAGAGATCGGGCAAAGAGGAAGCTCTGGTTAAACCAGAGGAAGTATGTGGAGACTAAATTGCAGAGGTTCAATATGCAGGATAGTAAATCGTTGAATGTTCCCATTCCTGTAGGTGTAAAGCTGTCTGCTGAACAGTGTCCCAAGACACAAGAAGAAGAGGAGTATATGTCCCATGTTCCATATGCAAGTGCAGTGGGTAGCCTAATGTATGTAATGGTCTGTACCACACTAGACATTGCACAAGCAGTGGGAGTATTGAGCAGGTTTATGTCAAACCTAGGGAAGGAGCATTGGACAGCAGTGAAGCGAGTTTTCAGATATTTACGTGGCACTAGTGATTATGGCTTGTGCTACCAGGGAAGACCAGGATTGGAAAGAATGTTGGACATTCGTGGTTTTGCTGATGCAGACTGGGCTGGAGATCTGGACCACAGAAGATCTACAAGTGGGTATGTGTTTAACCTATTTGGAGGCACAGTCAGTTGGATGAGTAAAAGACAGTCTGTAGCGGCTCTTTCAACTACAGAGGCAGAATACATAGCAGCCACTCATGCAAGCAAGGAAGAAGTTTGGTTGTAGAGATTGTGTTCAAGTATGGGGTTGGTACAACAAGCTATAAGGATAGACTGTGATAGCCAAAGTGCAATTTTCTTGGCTAAGAACCCTACTTATCATTCAAAGACAAAGCACATTGATGTTCAATATCACTTTGTTAGAGATATGGTTGAGGCTAAAAGGGTGTTCCTGGTAAAGGTGGACACCTTGAAGAATGTTGGAAGTGCATTGAAGAAGTTTGTGAGCACTCAAAAGTTCTCTTGGTGTAGAGAAACAATGGTTGTTGCAGAGCTGGGCTAATGACTGATCTCTCCTATACCCCCCTATGGAAAGAAAAGAACAAGTGGGAGAATGTCGGGTATGTGTTATATTCTTTTCCACGATTAGCCCCACGCGATGTTGCGTCGGCGTAGGGGCCGGGGGGTCACGAGGGGCGAAGCAGTCCCCACCGTTGGGGTCCGGGCAAACGCCCGCCAAAATTTGTTTTTGTGCGGACTCACCTCATAGGCGGATCCGCCCATGGTTTTGTGCATGGTTTTGCACATGGTTTTGGGGTTCGATGGTTTTATGCTTCGGTATTTTTGTAGATCCGGTCAAGGGAACTACGGTCATGTTCTAATCCAGGGTTAATGGATTGGGGTTTATGTATGCTCCGGCATGTATATATATGTGTTGTAACACTAAAAGGAATATAATGAAAAATCAAGCTGGTCGTCCTGATTTGGGATCCAGGGGAAAATCTCTGTGTTTATCTGTTTTATGTTTTATGTTCTTGCTATTGTTTATTTTCTGTTATAAGAATCGTGTGTAGATATTTCTGTTCAGGGTTAAAACCTACACTAAAAATTCTGGGCAGAGTCACGTATGGGTTTTATGACATTGTTTTTTGAGAAAATGTTCAAGTCTGGGGGAAAGGGAGCCGAAGGCTAAAGTGTAAATAATCAAGTATACAAGGGTGATAAATGATGCTATAACACTTAATGTTTGAAAAATAGTCATGACTTGTACCCTCTGGAAGAGTAGACGAGGGAGTTCAAGAGATCTCTCCTAATTGCAAGGAATATGTAGGCAAAGCTGAAGATTTTCCCTCCTCCATGGCATTTTTCTTCTTAGCTTCACATCATGTATCACTCTCCAAATAATTTGATTTCTCCCTTCCCCTTTTAATTCCCTTCTAAGTAGGGTGAGGGGTTTCCACCTCCATCTTCTCAGACACAAAATTTTGTCCTCCATTTACCAAATTCTCCATCTCTAGCATTGATTCATGAACAAATGGAGAATAGTCATTCTCCACTCTGTGGTTTAAAATCACATGGTATGGATCATAAGCCCATTTATCCTTTAAAGATAAATGCATGTATGTCAGCATTTTGTGAGGTGCTTCAAGGGCTTGTCTAGTGTTTACAATAAATGACCCTACTATCCTAGCTAGTTTAAACAAATTACCTTTCTTTACTAGTACAAAATGGACCTGATCAAAATTAAGACCCTGCATGATGAAATATTTTGTGGCTCATTTGCATTTACCTTTGAAATATTTTTCAAAACACCAAAAAAGAATATATGTTAGAAAAGGTAAAAAAAATTATGTCAAAAAAAATAATTTTGATTTATATGTTGGTACATTAACATTACGTGTTGGGATGTGAAGGTGGGTCGAGTCGGGCTCATTCACGTGTAGAATAGTTCAAGAACCAGATCGATGGGAATGTTCAGAAAATTACACAATGGTTAGGGTTATCATTCTTCCATGTTCGAGTATAGCAAAGGCTTGTATTCATTCCACCCAGATCCAACGACAACCTAGGAGCACAAGTTGCAGAAGATTTATACCAAGGAGTGCCCTTGCAAGCAATCTCGTTAAATCCGCTCACCTACAAATTGACGACTGACATCAACTGCGGGAAAAATCTCTTCAAATTCCAAAAACCACTTAAGTGCCCCCACAAGTGGTTTCAGTTTTCAATGAAGACATTACGTGGTGATAACTGGATCCTACACCCTTTACTTTCAAATCAAAGAAGGCAGAGAAATGGCATATTTCCCTTAGAAACTTAAGAGTTCTGGAGGAGGTGCGAAGGGGGAAATAGGCGGTCAGGATGAAATCATAGAATTGAAGTGGAGAGATGGAAAAAAGAGATTAAATCGCAGATCGCAAATCGCAAGTTTAAAAGGAAAGGCGTGGGAGGTAAATATTAAAATCACTGAAGTGCAATATGCAGTGATGTGGTAAGCTAACATGGCCCTCGCTCGCATACCGCACATCGTAAGTTTTAAAAGTTAGGTGAAAAGGGTTTGCATTATAATCACCGAAGTGAAATATGTGATGTAGTGGGGTCTGATCAAAAATCACAAATCACAATTTTTAATGAATAAGTGTGGAGGTATGTGTTAAATTCATCGAAGTGCGATATGTGATGACAGTAGGACCCGCTCACATATTGCACATCACAAGTTTTAAAGGTTAAGTGCTAAAGAAAAGTTAAAAACAAAGACGTGCAAAGTGCGATGTTGGGCAGATGCGATGTGGTTTCAAAAGTGAACTCCAAAGGTTCTCAAATCCTAAGGTAAGGCATTTCTTGTGTTAAACTGCATCAGAGGAAGTGTTAGGTAAAATTGACTCGGGATAGAGTCAAAGTTGACTAGGGTAAATAGTAGTGGTTTTGGGGCACATGGTTTTGTGCACCCATGGTTTTGGCCCATGGTATTGCATGTGATGGAGCCTATAAAAAGTCTGGAAAGAATTCATTGTAATGTAGGCCTGGAGGTGAGCGGTGAAGGCTCACTTGGCCGGATTGGCCAGGGTTTTGGCCAATGGTTAATGAAATTTCATTGGTTGGGTTTTTCACCGGATTTGGGGTTTTCCTGGATAAACATTTGTGTTTATGTTCATGATTTTTTGCTGGTTCTTTTCATGTTTAATTATTCTCTTGGTAAATTATTTTATTTCTGCGGTAAATACCTAACAACTGGTATCGGAGCTATGAAGATCTGAAATCTGGAATGAGCTGCCAAGTTTAGTGATTTTGCTATATCTATAGTTTGCTGCTACTGCGTGAAATTTTCTTGTGGATAGACATACTTAAACGGAAATATCTATGTGTGAATACGTTAGATCTGCATCTAGATCTGGTTAAATCTGCATGTGAATATGCTAGATATGGAGATCTAGATATGGACCACAAGGGTTCCAAGATCCCCAAGGGCATTGGTATTAGGGTTTTGAGGAAGCGTCTGAAAGTAGAGGGAGAAATCACTGTAAAATTTTTGTAGGAGCACAGCCATGGCTGTTGACGTGTCATCTTGCCCCTCTGCGTGGAAGGAGATGGCGAAAAGGGACCCAGTGCCAAAAGAGTAGAGCATGTCCATCCATGGGCAGAGTCACGTATGGGTTTTATGACATTGTTTTTTGAGAAAATGTTCAAGTCTGGGGGAAAGGGAGTCGAAGGCTAAAGTGTAAATAATCAAGTATACAAGGGTGATAAATGATGCTATAACACTTAATGTTTGAAAAAGAGTCATGTCTTGTACCCTCTGGAAGAGTAGACGAGGGAGTTCAAGAGATCTCTCCTAATTGCAAGGAATATGTAGGCAAAGCTGAAGATTTTCCCTCCTCCATGGCATTTTTCTTCTTAGCTTCACATCATGTATCACTCTCCAAATAATTTGATTTCTCCCTTCCCCTTTTAATTCCCTTCTAAGTAGGGTGAGGGGTTTCCACCTCCATCTTCTCATACACAAAATTTTGTCCTCCATTTACCAAATTCTCCATCTCTAGCATTGATTCATGAACAAATGGAGAATAGTCATTCTCCACTCTGTGGTTTAAAATCACATGGTATGGATCATAAGCCCATTTATCCTTTAAAGATAAATGCATGTATGTCAGCATTTTGTGAGGTGCTTCAAGGGCTTGTCTAGTGTTTACAATAAATGACCCTACTATCCTAGCTAGTTTAAACAAATTACCTTTTCACTGTACAAAATGGACCCGATCAAAATTAAGACTCCGCATGATGAAATATTTTTGTGGCTCATTTGCATTTACCTTTGAAATATTTTTCAAAACACCAAAATAATATATGCTAGAAAAGGTAAAAAAAATTATGTCAAAAAAAATAATTTTGATTTATATGTTATATAATAATATTGCATGTTGAGATGTGAAGGTGGGTCGAGTTGGGCTCATTCAATGTAGAATAGTTCAAGAACCAGACCGATGGGAATGTTCCGAAAATTAAGACAAAGGTTAGGTTATCATTCTTCCAAGTTTGAGTATAGCAAAGGCTTGTATTCATTGCGCCCAAATCCAACGGCAACCCGGGAGCACAAATTGCACGAGATTTATACCAAGGAGTGTCCCCACAAGTAGTCTCGTTAAATCCGCTCACCTGCAAATCGACAGTTGACATTAACTGCGGGAACACTCTCTTCAAGTTCCAAAAAACTCTTAAGTGCCCCCACAAGTGGTTTCAGGTTTCAATGAAGACATTACGTGGTGATAACTGGATCCCACACCCTTTACTTTCAAATCAGAGAAGGCAGAGAAATGGCATATTTCCCTTAGAAACTTAAGAGTTCTGGAGGAGGTGCGAAGGGGGAAATAGGCGGTCAGGATGAAATCATAGAATTGAAGTGGAGAGATGGACAAAAGAGATTAAATCGTAGATCGCAAATCGCAAGTTTAAAAAGAAAGGCGTGGGAGGTAAATATTAAAATCACTGAAGTGCGATATGCAGTGATGTGGTAAGCTGACATGGCCCTCGCCCGCATACCGCACATCGTAAGTTTTAAAAGTTAGGTGTAAAGGGTTTGCGTTATAATCACCGAAGTGAAATATGTGATGTAGTGGGGTCTGATCAAAAATCACAAATCACAATTTTTAATGAATAAGTGTGGAGGTATGTGTTAAATTCGTCGAAGTGCGATATGTGATGACAATAGGACCCGCTCACATATTGCACATCACAAGTTTTAAAGGTTAAGTGCTAAAGAAAAGTTAAAAACAAAGACGTGCAAAGTGCGATGTTGGGCAGATGCGATGTGGTTTCAAAAGTGAACTCCAAAGGTTCTCAAATCCTAAGGTAAGGCATTTCTTGTGTTAAACTGCATCAGAGGAAGTGTTAGGTAAAATTGACTCGGGATAGAGTCAAAGTTGACTAGGGTAAATAGTAGTGGTTTTGGGGCACATGGTTTTGTGCACCCATGGTTTTGGCCCTTGGTATTGCATGTGATGGAGCCTATAAAAAGTCTGGAAATAATTCATTGTAATGTAGGCCTGGAGGTGAGCGGTGAAGGCTCACTTGGCCAGATTGGCCAGGGTTTTGGCCAATGGTTAATGAAATTTCATTGGTTGGGTTTTTGATCGGATTTGGGGTTTTCCTGGATAAACATTTGTGTTTATGTTCATGATTTGTTGCTGGTTCTTTTCATGTTTAATTATTCTCTTGGTAAATTATTTTATTGTTGCGGTAAATACCTAACAACTGGTATTGGAGCTATGAAGATCTAAAATCTGGAATGAGCTGCCAAGTTTAGTGATTTTTCTATATCTATAGTTTGCTGCTACTGCGTGAAATTTTCTTGTGGATAGACATACTTAAAAGGAAAGATCTACGTGTGAAGACGTTAGATCTGCATCTAGATCTGGTTAAATCTGCATGTGAATATGCTAGATATGGAGATCTAGATATGGACCGCAAGGGTTCCAAGATCCCCAAGGGCATTGGTATTAGGGTTTTGAGGAAGCCTCTGAAAGTAGAGGGAGAAATCACTGTAAAAGTTTTGTAGGAGCACAGCCATGGCTGTTGACGTATCATCTTGCCCCTCTGTGTGGAAGGAGATGGCGAAAAGGGACCTAGTGCCAAAAGAGTAGAGCATGTCCATCCAGCGATGGGATCAACGTGATTGTGGTTGATTCCAGTGCTATGATCGATGGGGGAGAAAAAACTGATGCGCTGCGCAGAGAAAGTCGTGTCTGTAAAGGAGGACATTGATTGTGTAGATCAGCTTGTGAAGATGTTGGACCTGCGTAGATCTGGTGTGGATATGTGGATCTATAATTCATAACAACGTTTCTCTGAGTTGGGTGAACGTCATCGATACCAAGGAGATGGAAATCATGCCTTTCAGCGACGGAATGACTAACGAAATTTTTTTGGTGCAGGTTTTGGTTATACAGAGGAAAACATTGTCTAGTTGGTGTGGACTCCTTGATGGCTTAGGATTGGAATCAATTGCGTGGGTGTACTGGAAATACTGGCCTGCATTCTTGAGCTCCATGCTGCTGGTCTTCGTTTTCCTGAGCCACATGAGCTCGCAGTTCTTTTTTCTCACAGATCCACCGATAATTAACCATGTGGCCCTAAATGGCCACATATGTTATATAATTTCATGAAAGGGTAATGGCTCCCATGCTGCTGCACATTCCTATGAAAGAAAGTTCAATTTGCAGTTGTTGCACAATTGCAGTGGAAAATTAGTCTCATGGCTCGATTTCTGCCAGCACAATGAGAATGAGGGCTTTGGGACTGAGCTTAGGAACTGGACAGGCTAGTATGCCACAGATCTATACATGCTGAAGATGCTATTCATGGACATGATGGATATAACTTTGATGGTCATCGAATACGGGTAGAGTTTTCTCATGGGGGTTGAACGACATCTTCATCTCTAGGGTTACCTTCATCAGCATCATGGCAGGACCTGAATGATCACATGTGACGGGCTGGTGATGTCTACTGAAGTGTTTTGTGATAGCAATGGTACATGTGGAACTGTGGACTACACCAACCTCGATGACATGAAATATTATATTGGGAAACACCTTGGAAGTAGCGCAATGCTATAGTGGTATTTTAATGGTCGTTGTTATCTTTGAAGGAGCGAAATGCTATAGTGGTGGCAGGTGTTGACAACAAACCTTATTATGAAGGAGATATTTCATTATAAGAGAGGATACGTGCACATGGATTGATCTAATGAACCATGTATCTGAAGAGAATCCCTAGAGGACTGGCAGTTACAGAGGTTGGTGACCCATGTAATCCGGTAGATGGATTCTTTTTATATGGAAATTGATGTATAACTATGATGTCCTCTTTGAAGAGGACATCATGTATGAATGTAGAGAATGGTCATACAAAGAGCAGCAATAATGAAACAAAAAAAAAATTTATTGTTATAATGGAGTTAATTTTATTACATGTAAATGGGCATACTGCTGTAAGACCTGGTATGTCATGCGTACCCCTAGGTAAATCACTGGTAAAGTCTGGGTTAGACCTAGGTGATAGGGGGGATGTCAAGTTAACAATGACCCTGGGTAAAAATTTGAGGGGGGAAGAGCTAGAGTGAGCGGGGTTGTCTCATCTAGCAGGTTTGGTTGGATTTAGTCAATAATCCCCAAGTCAAGTTTAAGGGGGGAATTTTTAGGTAAACTTGACTCGAGATAGAGTCAAAGTTGACTAGGGTAAATAGTAGTGGTTTTGGGGCACATGGTTTTGTGCACCCATGGTTTTGGCCCATGGTATTGCATGTGATGGAGCCTATAAAAAGGCTGGAAAGACTTCATTGTAATGTAGGCCTGGAGGTGACCGGTGAAGGCTCACTTGGCCGGATTGGCTAGGGTTTTAGCCAATGGTTAATGAAATTTCATTGGTTGGGTTTTTCCCCAGATTTGGGGTTTTCCTGGATAAACATTTGTGTTTATGTTCATGATTTGTTGCTGGTTCTTTTCATGTTTAATTATTCTCTCGGTAAATTATTTTATTGCTACGGTAAATACCTAACAGGAAGAAAAGAGGATCATAACATTAAGCTCATGAAACACCAAAATGCAAGAGAAGGTGGAATGCTGCAGGCATGAACAAAAGGGGACATGCATTAGGGCAATTTTTAGGTCTAAAATGGACCTCCTAAGGAAATTATAAAATAATAGTCGAAATAATAAAACAATATATGATTACATCATCAAATTTTAGAGGGAAAAAAGAAAAAACTACTTTTTCAACTCATATTTTCGAATTATCTCCCAAATTGTTTACTCAAATTTCGAGTGGGAGTACTCGTTGGATGAAAAATTTAATTCCTCATCCAAGGAGTACCCATGTTGCATACTTTCGATGGGTCATGCCACACGAAAAATGAGAAATACATGAAAAGAATTCTTGCAAACACATTTTTTTATGTATTTCTCATTTTTCGTGTAGCAAGGTCCATCAAAAGTATGCAACATGGGTACTCCTTGGATGAGAAATGAAATTTTGCATCCAAAAAGTACTCCCACTCTAAATTTGAGTAAAAAATTTGGGAGACACGTTGAAAATACGAGTTGAAAAAGTAGTTTTAATATTTTATTATTTTTTAATATTTTTACCCTTTTACTTAAAAAATGGTGAATCATCCCCAATGGTTGACATCATCATCTTGAATCCTATTGGTTCTTAAATTTTTTTTTTGTCGTATATTTTTCTTAGGAGGCCCATTTTAGACCTCAAAATTCCCCTAATGATAACATTGTTTGAAGCACAAAGGCATAGGCAGAGTCAGGCAGAAGAACGTATAGTGGCACGTTGGAAGCATGACAACTGGGTCAAGTAAGCCACTGAGGCATTGTTTGGAACTGTGCAACTATTTCATTATAACCAGAAAGGACACCGCAACACTTCGGGAGGATGCATTAGCGACGTCAAACTGAACAAAACAAACCATATTTCCATTTTTAATTTGTTTTCTTGGTATTATTGGATAAGTAATATTAACAGTTTAGGTAGTTGAGTAGTTTCAAGAAGCTCATCAATTACAAACTACTTTGATATATTTAAGGAGGTAGAAATAAATAAAAGGGGTTTTGAGTTTGGACCTCTGGATGACTATTAATTTGGTACTGAATTTTTTGAGAAATTAATGAAAGAAGATTAAGTTTCCTACACTTGTTGATGTTGATATGTCTTTCGAGTTTCACTCTGTGTTTATTTCTCTTTGAATGTAGTGAAATAATGTAGTTGTGGGTCTCTTTTTACATCTGTAAGTAAGAGTTAAACAATACTTAATATGCGCTTCTTCACTACATCTCTTCTCCCTTCGCAAATTCTCTCTAAAACTTAAAAGTAATAGATTATGTGTTTACAACATATTATTTTGAGTTTCCCCTATCTTCACAAAATTTGGATGAAACTTTAAAGTAATAGATTCTGTGTTTACAACATATTATTTCGAGTTTCCTCTCTCTCGATGAATTTCCTTTGAAACTTAAAAGTGGTAGATTTTTTGTTTTCAGCATATCATTTTTAGTTTCCCTTACAATTATTCTTTTAACTTCATTCAAATATCAGTAGTTTATGGCATTGTGAAGGCTTTCGTTATATCATATTATTGAGGGTATTAAGTAATTAAATTCCAAAGGTGTTAAACAGAGGCCATTTGATATTATAATTTTTACATACATTTCTAAATTGTCTTAATCACTGATTCCTTACCACAGCCAGGGGATTGTTTCTTGAGATACAACATTTTTTGGCGCCATTGCCTGGGATGAAGAAATGAAGTTTATTTTCCTTGGTTTTTTCACATTATTTCCTATGTTTTTCAGTGAGGAGGAAACATTTGGTTGTGTTTGTTATTTTCAAAATTATGGCTTTCAAAAGGCCTCACACGAGGTCAGATACCTCACAAAATATAGTCCCTTCTTTGCCATATCCGAAAAGATTGGTTTCTAAAAAGGCTCAGAAACCTGAAACTCCTTCAACACCTAATCCTACGTTGTCTTCTCCTAGCAGCAGTTCTCATAACCCTTTTTTGAAGATATTTCCAAGGAACTCTCTTTCTTGGAATAAGATTCTCCTTCCACACCCATTCATTTTCAAGAACCTAAGTTAGAAGAACATTCTTTCGAGTATGTTTCTTTTACCTTCACTAAAGCTCAACCAAATATAGTTCTGGTTCTTCTGCCATTTTCCATTAGCCTATCCCCATATGATTTTTACCTCCACCTTTGTTCATTTTCACAGCAGGTCCGTCGATTGCATCTAACCAAGGAACAATCAATCATGGTGCAAATATGGCAGCACCAACCTTTTTGTTGAATAGATATGCTCCACTAAATCTTGTGCAACCAATGAATTCCATGCCTGAAGAATACCTCAAATTATTTCCTCTTTTCACTGGAGAAGATGAAGTAACTGCAGAACAACATTGACCCTTGTTTTTCACTTTCGCTGAGAATTTAAATGTAGAACATCTTGATGTTGTGATGAGACTATTTGTGCAGTCTCTAGATGGAGAGGTAAGAAAATCATTCAAAGGTTTACCAAATGGTTCAATAAATAACTGGGAAGATTTAGAAACTCAATTCACTTAGAGATGGGGTGAAAAGAGAGATCATGGTTACTCATTGACAAAGTTTAATGCAATTAAAAGAAGGCCTAATGAAAGCATTTCTGAGTTTGTAAAAATATTCAACAAATTATACAATATTTTACCTATATAGATGAAGCCCCCCCCCCCCACCCCCGTAGTTGCAAAGTTTTTTGATCAACGTTTGTCATTGATGTCAACCCAAGAAGAACTAGGGGCTACCACAATATTGCATGGGAATTTTGACCTACCAAATTACTATATTCTAGGTCAAGAATTTTTTTGATGGTTTCTACTTGTCAAGATGTTTCTGTTCATATATGGCATGCCATGTAATTTTTCACGGTTTGAGAGATATTCATGTTTGGAGTTTGTAACCCCAGTTAGTGGGCTAAAGCCCCATGGGGTTGTGGCATGGGTCTTTGAAAAGTCAATAATTAATAATTTTTAAGCTCCTAAAATCCCTCCCACGTTCACTGTAATATTCCCACTTAGCCCAAGCTAAGAGGAGATATTCAATTTTTCTTTGCTTTGTTTTTTTTTTCATGTTTATGAATAAACGACTAATGGAGGACATGTAAAAATCCTTAGATTAGTGAATAAATCAATGCTCAATGTAAAAAAATCTATATCTGAGCCATTTACATAAAATCCACTTGTAGGTGTGAAAGGGGTTAATCTGTGAGACTGGGTCAACCTTGACCAAATCTACAACGTTGTCTAGATTTAGTGTATCTCATAAAGGGACAACACAGTTCTAGAAGGAGGACCTCATGTGAAAGGGGTTAAGTGATTCAAGGTGGTTTAGGGTTTTTCACATCCTCATCTTATAAAAGGAAGGAGAAGGCTCAAGAGAAAGGTTATTGAATGTATTATGAATTTGGAGAATTTGTCTTCTTAGACAAATTCTAGTTCTCTGGGTTGTTTAGCAAGAGACTAGTGAGGATCTCTTGTTGGGGGTTCTCCATCCTTCCAATGAGTAGCTCTTGGAGGGTTTTGTGCTTCTTCTCCACTATCTGGCATATGGCCAAGCTCCATCTCTCTTTGAAAACGTAAATCTAGTGAGGGTTTCATTGTCTAAGTGAGATGTAGCAAGTGGAATCTAGATCTATTCAGATATAGGAAAATCTAGTGCCTCTTCTCAGTGAGTGTGTCTTTTAACCTCCTGGAAGAGTGTGTTGGATCATTGGTGCTGCATTTTCAGATCTAGGCATTAGGCCTAATTAGTATTGAAGAAAAAAATGTAGTTTCTCTCCTTGATCTACGTAATTTCTGAAGAGCATAGTTGCAAGTGTTTTAGAGTTCTCATGGAGGAGAGATCTCTAGTGGAAAGGATTCCTACCTTTCACTATGGTGATCCATGGATTGGCCAACCAATCCATGTAACCTTCATATCTGATCTATTAATGTTGTATTTACTATATAATTTCTGAATATTGCTGCATAACTATGGCCTAGATCTTAGATATACTCATTGTTGTTGATCATTTGCTGAGATCCCCAAGGGGAGTGTAATAAAGAGCCTCTTTGGCTTCCAGATCTGTTGTAGATCTCTGTTTTCATGCAAGGATATTTTATAGATCTGATTTATAATAAAATGAAGCTTCTTCCCCTAAAAATTATGTTGAAGAGTTTTCTAGTTAATCACATGTGTTGCAGCACCTCAAACTGAGGGTTTATTCATGGAAATCTCCTGTATTTTTCATATATTTTGTAGAAGCCATGAAAATAATATGATTTACTGATTTTCATACCATATTACACATTTCATCTTCATAAATCCATGCTAAATAAGCTTCAGAAAATTCTGCATACTTCAAGTCATGGGAAATCAACCTTTTTAAGCCCTTTCAGCAGTGGAGGAACAATTTAACTTAGCTAGAACTATTTTTTTGACCTGAAATTTGGTATGGGAGTCCCTCACAGCCTAAGAAAAAATAAACTCTCGTAATTTCCCTTATTTTTACGTGGATTTCTGAATACACTCATTTTAGGGCATAAATCACCGCTTTTCCCCATCCTTTGTCAGTAGAATTAATATTACTTCTTTCTGCTGTACATAAAATTGATTCTGAGGTGTTTTTAAACACATATAAGATTTATTAGCTTGCTTCAGCTCCATAATTATGTTTTATACTACTGCAACCCTTCACTGGGCAATTTTTTTAAGACAACTAGGTGTGGGAGGTCTATTTAATGCACCTAGAGTGATTTATTTTCAGCGTCCTATTGTATTTCTATCTTAGATACTCTGATATAAGGTATCCAAGGGCTGTTCTTAGTTTCTAAAGCACACATCCCTGAAAAATGTGTTTTTCAGGCCTGTTTTGCTGAGTAGTCCAGATTGGGAACATTACAGTGGTATCAGAGAATAGCCTTGGCTCAGCCTGTGAGTCTAATCCCAAGAGATCAGAATGATGAAGAAAATGAGATTACTCTAATTATCATTTAGATCCAAAGATAACCTCTCCAAGGAGGTCAAGAAGACTGCAAGGAAGATGAAGGAGGAAGATGCACCAAAGGAGGAGACTTTGAGTGATTATCTTTAGGAGTATGAATCCAAATCTTGGGAAATCAAGGACCACTTGAGCTTCCAAGAGTTATGCCAGCTCAAGGAGTAGATAAGAGCCAACAATAGAAGAAGAAGAGGTAGATTCTTTCTGCCTAAGTTTGATGGATCCTCCACATGCACAACAGAAGAATGGATAGATTAGCTAGACTCATATATGGATCTACATCAAGTTTCAGAAAAAGAATCCCTTAAGGTAGCAGTGCTGCGTCTTAAAGGTAAAGCTTATGCTTGGTTGTTATTTGAAACTTTTTCTTTGAAGAATTCAAATATTTCCACTTATGTTAAATTCATTAGGAGAATGGTGAAGAGATTTGATGAGAGGCAAGCTAAAACATCTGTGGAAGAGCTAGCAAAATATGAGCATGCAAAACCCTTGCATGAGTCGGAAAGACCTACTATGAAAATTACACTTCATATTTCTGTTGGAGGGGATGAAAACTTGTGTGATACCTTGCCAAGGGCAAGATCCCCATTGCATGAAGATATTTCTTCTCAAAAAGAAGTAATGGAGATTCCTCCTTCAAAAGAAGACCAAGATCCAAGGTCTCTTGTTGATAGTGAGGTGTTCTCAAATATTGATGAGAAGAAAGAGCTAGAAGGAAGTAGCAATGTTTTCACTTCAAAAGAAGACACATTACCACATGGGGATGGAGATGAAGTTATTGTTTCAAGGGAAAGAGCTTGTGTATCTTTCCAAGTGATTCCCAAGGAACATTATGTGACAACCTTATTGAGCAGTGATACCTTACTCCAAGCAAGAGGAGGAAGGATGGACCAGCATCGAATGATGAGGAGCATACACCCTTGTTTATTTCAAGGGGTTTCTATTCATGAGAAGGAGACTGAACCATGTAGCAAGGAAAGGGACACATCAGTCCAACCATTTATGTAGTCTGCTTCAGATCTTGATGTCTCTTTACATGGAGGCATTCCACCAAGGAGACCCCCTAATGAAAGAAAAATAAAGTTTTCTCTCAACTTTGTGCATCAAAGATAAATTTGGTTAAGGAGGGAGCCTTGAGGGAAGCTACGACAACACTAAGATCTATTGTTAGATTTCAAGGAGAGCTGAACAATTTCCTAAAATTTATTTTGCTATTTCTCACTCATATATTTGGGCTGATAAAGAAGAAGTCATAGATCTATGATGACATTAGCAGGATGTCAAAAGGCCACTCCATAGATTTTGAGCAGCAATTGATATCCCTCCATACAAAAAATATTTCTGAAGAAGGCAAGAGGGTACCAACACTCTTGTGTGCATGGGCTAATCTATGGAAATTTTGGAAGAGAGATATATTTCCAAAGAAGATTGATCTTCCTATTCTTCAATTTTGTCTTGCACAAGATCAAAATTTTCAAAGATGCATGTATCACATGAAGATGGAGCAGCAATATAACTCTATGAAAGAGTTATTTCAGCCCTCTCTTTCTCCTCTTGAGGAAGGAGATAGATCTATTCACCTCTCCACTTGTTGGAGGAGGACTATTGGTGAAGAGCATACTTATGCAAATCATGTTATATTTTCTGATTGTATGCATTCTTTTACATTATATATGCAGGCCATGAATCCAAGGAGGAGTGTCATATATTATAAACTTCATGGCCAATTTAGGGCCAAAACTATTTCTGAACATGGCCACTCCCTTGATGGACTAAGGGAGATTTTTCATCATGATGGGTGCTTTCCTAAGGCACCAAATATTTCTTCCACTTTCAGCCATGAAGATATGTTATGGGCAACAAGTAAGTGGTGGAGAAACCACTTACCACATCTGAATTTTATGCAAGTAGGAGATGTCTTATGCTGGTTGCTATTGGGTGAGTATGGGTACTACCCAAGGTTTGATATTTTCTTATCTCATGCCTTGTATCTCAATGAGAGGATGCATAAGAAGAAGAAGGTATGGTTTCTTTGGTTGACAAGAAGATAGTTTGAACATCCCATGTCAATTTTCATGTCCATATATTTGCTTGTGATTGGGATGAGTCTCATGTATGTACTTGGGGTTGGGAGAAATTGTAACTCTCTCATAGGGTGGCATAATAGAACTTGTTTATATTATAATGATGATCATGATCTAATCTTTGTTGAAAACATGAGAGGAAGGATGACACAGTGGGTGAGTATGTCCTTTGGGAATGAAATCTCCCATATTCATTCATGCTTCAAGAGGAGGGTAGAAAAATGTATGGCTGCGACATTATATCATTTGTTTCCTTATGCAAGGAGCCATATGTTGGGATTATGTCATTGGAAGGAGTCTCTCACTTGGGAGAATTTGCAGCAAGACATGCGTTGCTTGAATCATATTCAGCCAACAACTATAATCCTCTACTATTTCCAAGCTTTGAAGAAGCTTTTTGCAGCAAGAAGGTGGTGGGATGGCCACTTATTCTTCTATGATTTGAGGCAGAAAGATGAAGGACAACGCTGGTCTCAAGGGAGGGACTATTGCCACCATCCAATATGTCATATGACACTTAGTCCATGTTTCTTTTGGAGTACACATGGTGAAGATCCTCTAGTCACTATATGCATGGAAGAGTGGGCAAGGGGGCTCACTAGAATCCATGAAGGGAATCATGAAGTTCCAAGTCTCTTTTGGCTTCATGAGGACTATATTAATGCAGCCCAGGATCATCAGCTCCATATTTATCATAAACGGAGGGAGAGACAACGTGATTTGAGCATTCTTATCTCTCATTTCCAGCCATGGAGCCTATACACATTGCATATGGTGGGGATTGGTGACTATTTATTTGAGCTACCCAGGATGTCTCACTTTGTTTGGATGATAGCATGGAGATTGAAGTTTCTCATGAGGGTTGAAGCACCCACTATTCATAATATTCCATGCCTTGAGAAGACCAATGTACAACACATGATTCTTTCTATGTATCTCCCACTTTTTCATAGTGACAGCTATTTGGGTTATTCACCAAAAGCATAATTATATTCTTGGGAAGAGACAATTCCATTGGAGATTTTTCAAAAGTCCTTGTGAGTTGCTTGAGGAAAAGAAACATTTTGGAGGGGAGGATTGTAATATTCCCACTTAGCCCAAGCTAAGGGGAGATATTCAATTTTTCTTTGCTTTGTTTTGTTTTTCATGTTTATGAATAAATGACTAATGGAGGACATGTAAAACTCCTTAGATCAGTGAATAAATCAATGCTTAATGTAAACAAAGCTATATCTGAGCCATTTACATAATATCCACTTGCAGGTGTGAAAGGGGTTAAGCTGTGAGACTGGGTCAACCTTGACCAAATCTACAACACTGTCTAGATTCAGTGTATCTCATAAAGGGCCAGCGCAGCTCTAGAAGGAGGACCTCATGTGAAAGGGGTTAAGTGATTCAAGGTGGTTTAGGGTTTTTCACATCCTCATCTTATAAAAGGAAGGAGAAGGCTCAAGATAAGGGTTGTTGAATGTATTATGATTTGGGAGAATTTTTCTGCTTAGAAAAATTCTAGTTCTCTGGGCTATTTAGCAAGAGACTAGTGAGGATCTCCTGTTCGGGGTTCTCCATCCTTCCATTGAGTAGTTCTTGGAGGCTTTTGTGCTTCCTCTCCACTATCTAGCATATTTCCAAGCTCCATCTCTCTTTGGAAACATAAATCCAGTGAGGGTTTCATTGTCTAAGTGAGTTGCAGCAAGTGGAAGTGAGATCTATTCAGATCTAGGAAAATCTAGTGCCTCTTCTCAGTGAGTTTGTCTTTTAACCTCCTGGAAGAGTGTATTGGATCACTGGTGCTGCATTTTCAAATATAGGCATCAGGCCTATTTAGTACTAAAGAAAACAACACAGTTTCTCTCCCTAATCTACATAATTTCTGAAGAGCATAGTTGCAGGTGTTTTTGAGTTCTCCTGGAGGAGAGATCTCTAGTGGAAAGGATTCCTACCTTTCACTATGGTGATCCATGGATTGGCCAACCAATCCATGTAACCTTAAAATATGATCTATTACTATTGTATTTACTGCAGAATTTCTGAATACTGCTGCATAACTATGGCTTAGATCTCAGACCTACTCACTATTGTCCATCATTTGCTAAGATCCCCAAGGGGAGTGTAATAAAGAGCCCCTTTGGCTTCCAGATCTGTTGTAGATATTTTTTTTCATGTAAGGATATATTGTAGATCTGATTTATAATAAAATGAAGCTTCAACCCCTGAAAATTATGCTGAAGAGTTTTCTGGTTAATCACATGTGTTGCAGCATCTCAAACTGAGGGTTTATTCATGAAAATCTCTTGTATTTTTCATATCTTCTGAAGAAGCCATGAGCCTATCTGATTTACTAATTTTTAGACCATATTACACATTTCATCTTCAGAAATCCATGTTGCATAAGCTTCATAAAATTCTGCATACTTCAAGTCATGGGAAATCAACCTTTTAAAGCCCTTTCGGCAGTGGAGGAACTTTTTAACTTAGCTAGAATGATTTGTTTGTCCTAAAATTTGGTATGGGAGTCCCTCACAGCCTAATATAATAAAATCTCACCATTTCCCTTATTTTTACACTAATTTCCGAATACACTCATTTTAGGGCATAAATCACCGCTTTTCCCCATCCTTTGTCAGTAGAATTAATATTAATTCTTGCTACTATACATAAAATTGCTGCTGAGGTGTTTTTAAAAAATATCAGAGTTATTAGCTCACTACAGTTCCAAAATTGTGTTTTATACTACTACAACCCTTCATTGGGCAATTTTGTGAAGACAACTAGGTGTGGGAGATCTGTTTAACCCACCTAAAGTGATTTCTTTTGAGCCTCCTATTGGATTTTGGTCTTAGATACTCTGATCTAAGGGATCCAAGGGTTAGTCCTGGTTGCTAAAGCACACATCCCTGAAAAATGTGTTTTTCAGGCCTGTTTTGCTGAGTAGTCTAGATTGGGAACATTACATTCACTTATTGAAGCCCCTCTCAACCTAAGAATTTATATATGTGATCCTCATATCCTCCTTATGAAGATATTTTTCTACCTGAAACATTTAATCGTGGAATTTGCGCTCTAAATTTTTTTCTATGATGGTTCAAAAGCTAAAATTTTGAGGAACCTCCTCTAACAATTTCAAATCACGGTGTGCAATATTTTGAGAGATATGATCTGTGGAAGGTAGTGTTTTTGTAGGCTCCTGAACTTCATCTCAAATAAGTGACCTAGGGAAAATAATCCTAACTCTCTCTAATATCGGATTGGAATTCTATAAAAAGTGGTAGATAGTGCACGAACTATAGTTTTTTCTGTATCAAGTTCAAAGCCGAATGAAGAAACAGTGACACATGGCACGACGTACAAGTTCGCTCTACTGAAACAGTCCATAATTAGGTCAATGTGAGAGATTGGACATAAATCCCTCTTGAAGAATCGAAATTGGATCAAACATATGGCGTTGGAAAGAAGACTCAGAGTACTACTACAGAACCAAAATCACATATTTGGGAGCTGAAATAACAGAGATACACCAGATTCAATATCGAGATCCTAGAAGGAAAGAAAAATCTAGATCATGTGTTGTCAAGGGCTACAAAGGACCATACTTTCTAGGGTAGCAAAGCAAAGCAAGGTGCAATAGAGGGTAGCAAGATAAGAGCAGAAATCAAGGTGCAAAACAACATCAAGAAGTTCATCACATGAAGTATTCAAGTGGGCAGCATTGCATACAGTCATTGTAAAGGTATCATTATACTAAGTAATTGTAAATGCATCATTGTAAAAATTGTACAAGTGTCTATCTGCCAAGAGTCGAAGAGGTGGTGTCGAGAGGTCTAGGAGCATATTTAGGTGGTTGTGTCATAGTTTGGTTTATGGTCTAGTGTGTCTTATTCTTCTACATCATTCTATACCATTGTAAAGTGGACCATTTTCCCTGGTACAAGAGTCCATTCATGTTTTATTATTTTATAGGGTGGTAGGCTAGTGCTAGGTTGGTGCATGAAGTCACCAATAGGTTCAATCCTGTGAAAAATTTAGTATCATAGGGTGGCGATAGTGTGAGTTGTATCTCATTGGGTGTTGGGGCATCCATTTTGTTGACTACTGAAGAATCTCGGGCGTTGGAGCATCCATTCAGTGGGAGCTAGAGAAGAATGATTTTCTAAATTCTAGGAAGTTGGAGCTTTATTTTCCATTGGATTTGAATATTAAAGAATTATGAGAAAATCATTCATGTGGTTTTTGTCCCGGAGAGGGTTTCCACCTTAAAAAATGTGTGCATTTTCGTTCCTTTTTTTTACTGCTATAATTGTACAAACACTGATAATAATTGAAGATTAACTAATGCTCTAATTTAAAGGAATACTGATTCACCCCCCACTCTCAGTATTTCCAACAATTGGTATTAGAGCTTAGTTCCTTCAATAGCAGTTTTACAACTGGAAGGAGGTCATGGAGCATACCAAGAATGGTGTACCTCTGTTAAATGAAAATAATTATTCACTTTGGAAAGGAAGAATGGAGGTATATCTTCTGGAACAAGGTTACGAAGTATGCGACACTATTCAAAATGGATTTGCATCAACTGCGGATGAACAAGTCAAGAAGAATTCAGTAAATAATGTAAAAGAAAAGAATATTATTATTAGTGGACTTATTGAATCTGCTTATCATAAGGTGTTGGGTCATTAAAGTGCCAAAAAAGTATGGGACAAGCTTGAGAATATATATGCAGGTGACTCAAATGTCAAAGAAGAAAATATTCAAATCTATAGAGCAAAATTTGAGCAACTCAGAATGAAAGAAGATGGAAACATTGTTGCATACTTCCAATATGTTGATGAAATAACCAATACTCTGGAAGGATTGGGAGAGCCAGTTGACGACAAGATTATTATATGAAATATTATTAGAATGTTACTAGGGAGATTCAACCCAAAGGTATCGGTCTTAGAATACAGTGAAAATCTAGACAAACTCAGCAAAGAGGAATTACATGGAGTTCTCATTGCATATGAAATGAGACTAAATGAAGAAGAGGGTACTTTTCATATAGAAACTGTGCTCATTGCATCTAATAAAAACAATAAGGACAAACAACTTTAAATTGAAAAGACATGCACCTGCAAGTGTGAAGAAAAGGGAGATGATGAAGAAGGTATTTCAGATGAAGAATATGCTTAATTTATGAGAAAACTAAAAATTGGTAAGGGAAAATTCAAAGGTAAACATCCATTGATATGTTTCGGTTGTGGTGAGGTTGGGCATTTCGCAGCAAAATGTCCGAATAGAAGTGATGGAAACTCAAAAGGAAAGAAAGGCTTTAAGAAATTCAACAAGAAAGGATCCAAAAGCAACTTTCTCTCTAAAGAAGATAGATCATCATCTGATGAAGACAATGACAATAAAGAAGAAGACAATGAGAGAGTATTGTTTATGGCCAAGCACAATAAACAAGAGGTATCAAACAACGAAGAATAAGGGTTGACCGTAGAAGAATTTTCTGAGGAAGCAATCAAACTTATAAAAGAGCTAAAGGCTTAGAAGATCCATACCTATACTCTTGAAGAACAAGTTCAAGGTCTCAAAATTTAAGTTCAAGAACACAAATGCATTTAAGAGTCACTTCAAAAGAAGTTGGAAGAAAGCAACCAAGAAAGGGAAGAATCAGAAGCCGAAGTAGTCTCGTTTCATAAGGAAGTGAAGAAGGGAAAAAATATCCAAAACTATGCCAACAGCTCAAGGGAATTGGAAGAACTCATCAACAATCAATGATCTTACAACGACAGAACTGGCCTCGGTTACAAAAAAGAAGATGCAAAACCTTCTACAAAAAAATACAATGAACCTATGAGATCTAACATGCATGTAGAATTCATTGGACAAGATTCGCAAGAACAAACTTGGAAGACAATTCCTCAACAAATATTTACATCCAGGTACCAACATATTTTTTATGGCTATTATTATTCATGTGGAAAATTTTGTCATAAAGTTGTAGAATGTCACACGTACCCTAGGAACCAATACAATTCCACGAGATCTTTCAAATATGAACCTCCTAGGGCTCAACGAAACATTAATAGATTTAAAAATTTAAGAAATAATATTAAATGGTACAAATGTCGAAACTTTGGACACATAGCCAGAGACTGCAGACTTGAAAATCCTCCAGAAGAATCTTCAAAGCCACAGAACGAACGAACATGGAAGAGGAAGAAGACTGATAATTGTGCTCTCACTCTCAAGGCTCAAAACAATAAATATGTGTGGTATGTTGATAGCGGTTGCTCTATGCATATGACTAGAGATAGAAAGAAATTTGTATCTCTAAAAGAGAAGAAGGATAGAACCGTGTTCTTTGGAAATGATGGATCTTCAAATGTTATAGGATCAGGTGTCATCACTCTCGAAATAAAATATGCTCTAGCCAAGAATGCTCTATTGGTTGAAAACATGAATCAAAATCTACTTAGTGTTGGACAAATGTGTGATCAAGGACACATAATACTATTCAACTCCAAAAAATGTGAAATGAGGAAAGGCAGGTATGGTAAAATTATGGCTACAGCAAGTCGAGCTCCAAACGACATATATATTATGGATGAAGCAACTAAAGCATGTCTATTAGCTAAAGAGGATGATATAATATTGGGTAGCAATGATGATCGACTATGTAATAGCTTTGCTACAAAGATGCAAAGTGAGTTCAAGATGTCTTTACTTGGCGAGCTGACATACTTCTTAGGGCTTCAAATATCTCAACAAGAGAAAGAAATATTTATATGTCAAGCCAAGTACATCAAGGAAATGCTCAAGAAATTCAAAATGGAAGATTTCAAAACCATCCTTACTCCGATGGTAACAGGTTTCAAATTGAGTGTTTGGTCCAATCTGCTAGTATAGATTAGACTTTAATTTCCTATCAATTCAAGAAGGTACACTTAGAGTTACTTATCTAAAATATATAGATCTAGAATGATTTGGTCTCCTAAATGAGGGTTTGGTGTAATAGGATTCAATACTCTTTTACAAGAGGTTTTTCCTTGTCTCCTTCTACACTTGAACACCTTCTTAAACAAAATAAATCTGATTTCCTAAAAACAGAGTTCTATTGTTTGTCTGAGATTCTCTAGTTCTTTTACAAGAACTCAATTCATAGAACCTCTTCCAAGTCTTAAATCAACACATTTATCAATCACAATCATTGAAAACAAAAAGCAAGGTAAATAGCCTTGAAATCAACCAATAGCTAAGTCCTTTTACAAGGTTTAGTCATTATATTACAAGTTGAGCTCTGCAACTACATCCATGATCATTAAATAGAAATGATAAACTTAAGCTTTGAAACATGAAATAGTAAAAACACTTCTCAATTCAAAGACTGATATTAATTGAATCTTCTTAAAAATATGTTTCACAAAAGACACTGGCTTCAATTGACAATTCTGATTCATAAACTTGCAGCACAAGAATTAAATGGAAATGTCTAAATATCGCATCTAATTATGCAATTGTAAATGAAAAACACAAGGAAGTGTACCAGCTCTGTAGTGGGGGCCCTCCACACGTTGCAAGCACACCTTAAGATAACTCAGATGAAGAATATTATTTAATATAACAACATAAATAACTGAATCTCTGTATTAAAGTCTGAAAGCCAATAATTACATAAATCAAGTTTTGAAGTTTTTCATGTAATGTGTCATGTAGTTCTTCAATGTTTTCCCTCTAGCTATTTATCATCAAAATACATAACAAGAAGAGGCTATTTGTGTTCCTCAAAATCCTAACTAACTTCCCAAAGGAGTCGAATTAGTTCAGATCCCTCCTTTCAAGAAAAATATCAAAAAGAATAAAATATGTTCATTAATTGCTGTAGAAATTTGCTGAATAATGATTAATTATCCACCGAGACTATCCTGATCACATACAATTCGAATTTATATGCAACACATAATCTCTTCCACTCAGATCATCAAACATGTGGAAATAAAATCAAGCGATAACACATCAATTCATCATACACATTAACACAGTATGTATGGGGAAAGCTTATAGCTGAAAACCCCGCAGCTATTGTGTATATTATAATGGAGAAATCAAGTAACAAACTCAGTATAATACTCCTCACAAGTACTCAGTACTTTCTCATACAATTACCCACAATCTAGCTCAGTTTTGAACAGGTTACTGGTTCAAAACTCACCGCCAATTGCCTTGCCTCTATTGCGCAATCCAGGCCTGTCTATATAGAGATCCAAGGTTCGTATCTCCTTGGCTTGACTGTGAAATTGTCATGGACAAATCCTCCAAGTGTGGTGCAAATCTCATGCACAACTGATGTCGCCACTGATAGCTAACTCCACCCTTTCATCTACCTCTTTCACTGGTCTCCACTGAACTGATCATGCACTGTAGTGAACTGATGTGTTCTTGAGTTGAATAATGAGTTACTAATTAATGAATTAAATAATATTTAATTCACTCCACTCATAACTAATTGATTAGCTAGTTAAACTAATCTCAAATAGTTCAACTAAAATAAACAGAACACAACTCCACTAACTGTCTCATTAACTCCTCCAAACTTCTGCCACTGAAGTCCAACTGAAGTCAACCATGCATGATGCCATCAAACCCTTGGGAACCACGTGATTCCTCTGTCAGATGCATGAGCCACTTCTGTAGCTCGAACTAAAGTGCTCCAAGAGAGTAAATTGCTGTTTAGAGTCCAAATATTATTAAGGGTAAATAATATTTGACTTCCCTATTTTTAGGAGAGGCAGTCTAAAAATAGCCTTCGACCTCTTCGACCTAAAAAATAGAGTCTCATCTATTTTTACCAACATGACCAATGCTCCAAGAATCTCAAACTGGAATCCCCGAACCATGCTCGATATGTCTAAAAATAGACATAGTCTAAAAATAGACTTTGCGCCAGAATTTGCCTGCGGGCCCACTTAGTGAAGGCGACTTCATTTCACTAAGCTCCATCATCTTGCTGCATTCTCAACACTCCCTCTCAGCAAGATATGGATTATCTTCAATCCCTATCCTGCCTCTGTGGAATTCGAACTTGCTCTTGGTGAGCGCCTTCGTCAGGATGTCGGCATCCTGATCCTCCGTGGGAACATATGAAAGCATCATGATCCTCCGCTGAACACAATCTCTGATGTGATGGTACCTGATGTCGATATGTTTGGACCTATCATGAAATACTAGATTAGCCGAGAGCTTGATGCAGCTCTGGTTATCACAGTAGATCACTGTAGGCTCCAAATGCAACCTGAACAAACCTGCGAGGATCTTCCTCATCCAAATAGCCTCGCATGCACCCAAGCTAGCTGCCATGTACTCGGCCTCTGCTGAACTGAGTGCCACGGATCTCTGCTTCCTGCTGTACCAGGAAACTGCTGTCGACCCAATGCTGAAAACTCCTCCAGAAGTGCTCTTCCGGTCCGTTGGACTCCCTGCCCAATCTGCATCAGTGAAGCTAGAAAGCTTCGCTCCATCCTCCTGTCTGTACCATAGACCATATCCCGATGTGCCTCTAATATAGCGCAATACATGCTTGCCTGCCTTCCAAAAGAGCTTGGTAGGCTTAACCATAGCATGCGAAAGCTGGTTAACTGCATAGCATATATCGGGTCGTGTATTGACCAGATACATAAGCGACCCCACCAACTGTCGATAAACAGTGGTATCCACTACCTCCACTGAAGTAGCATCCTCCTTCCTCCAACCACCAGGAAGAGGAGTGTCAACAGGCTTGCAGCCTTGCATGTTGAACCTCTCCAGAATCTCCCGAGCATACTTGCCCTGAGAAACAAACAGTCCTCCGCTGCGCTACCAAATCTCCAATCCCAGAAAATAATGAAGGATGCCCAAGTCCTTCATCTCAAACTCTCGTGCAAGATCCTCCTTGCATGAAAGTATCAACTGCTCATCGCCAGTCAAAATTAGATCATCTACATACAGTACGATGATCAACAGCTTTCCCTCCACCACAATCTGGTACAGGTTTGGATCTGCCTCACTCTTGGAGAATCCAAGCCCGGTGAAGTAGCTGTCTATCCGAGTGTACCAAGCACAAGGTGCTTGCTTCAACCCGTACAGTGCTCTCTTGAGTCGGCACACATGCGACTCACTGCTGAAGATCTCAAAACCTTCAGGCTGCTCTATGTACACCTCCTCCTCAATAACTCCATTGAGGAACGCAGTCTTCACATCCATCCGATGAATGTGCCACCCCATCTGCGCTGAGAGAGCAAGGATCGTCCGTATGGAAGAGTACCTTGCGACAGGTGCAAAAGTCTCCTCATAGTCAATCCCCTCGATCTGTGAGAAGCCACGGGCGACAAATATCGCCTTGTACTTCTCCACACTCCCGTCAGCCGCCTGCTTCACTTTGTAGATCCATCGCGAACCCACCACTGATTTCCCCACCGGTCTTGGGACAATCTCCCATGCACTGTTCATGACGATCAAATCATATTCTTCGATCATGGCATCAACCCATACGAGTTCCTCCACAGCTTCCTCAAAAGAGGATGGCTCCGTCACAACATATTGACTCACAAGAGCCAAGCGGCATCCATGAAGGATTCCAATGACCGCCCACTGTCTTCGGCTGAGGACCCCACATCGCCGGACCCAGCCACGTCAGCTTCAGAGGCGTGGACAGCCCACAGTCGGGCGCCTGGGATCAGGAACATCTTCCTGAACTTCCTCTTGTGGCTGATCCACATCCGGAAGCTCCTCCTTAGGAACTAACAGCTCCTCATCTGCATGCAAGTGTAGCTCCCTCTCAAGCGAACACTCCATGGCTTTCTCCTCCTGGAATTTTATATCCCGTCGCACAACAGTCTTGCGACTGTCTGGCACATACACCCGATAGTTGTGAGGTGTATCAGTGTACCCCACAAATATTCCAACCTCAACAGTTGGATCCAGCTTCCTTCTCGCATCCTTCGTCACATGCATGTAGACAGGAGAACCAAAAATCCGCAAATGGGAAATATCAGGCCTCTTGCCAGAATAAGCCTCCTCTGGGGTACTCATGCCAAGAACCTTGTGAGGACAACGGTTCTGCACATACACTGTTGTATTGCATGCCTCAGCCCACAAGTGAAGGGGTAGGCCCTGATCATGCAACATCGCCCATGCAACACCCACGATCGTTCTGTTCTTCCGCTCAGCCACCCCGTTCTGCTGTGGGTTATGGGGTGCGATGAGCTCTCTCCGAATCCCTTCTGCGCTGCAGAACTCCTTGAATTCAGCCGAGATGAATTCACCACCATTATCACTCCTTACAGCAATCACCTTCTTCCCCGACTCCTTCTCGACTAGTGCTTTAAACTCACAGAACTTCGCGAATGTATCGCTCTTCTTCTGCATGAAGAAGATCCAGCACTTTCGAGAGAAATCATCAACAAAGATCACATAATACTTGTGCTTTGCTGTCAAAGCAACTGAGAAAGGACCACACACATCTGTGTGAACTCTCTCAAGGATCGTCGTGGCGCGACTATTGTTTGGTCAATTTAGTGTGTCCTAAATTGCTAACGTAAATTATCAACCAGGGATTTGTAAGCTGACGAAGTGCGGCGCACTATATGTGCAAGATAACCTATCTCTTACTTTTTGTCGTTTTTTTTGGATTTTTATGAAATTCTAAAAGACAAGTATGGTTATGGATATTCAAGGCAATGATGTCCTTTATAATGATTTACCAACTTGAAACTGAAAAAGGAATTTGAAACATACAATGACAAAACTTGAAAGGAAATGAAAATGTGTTACTGAAATGAAAAAGGTGCTGCTAATCTAATAAATCAAAACAATGAACTAGTGAGCATGAAACCAAACTATTCTTGCTGCTGTCTAAACACAAAAGAAACTATGCTGAAATAAATCCAAAAGTTGCAATAAATTAAATCTAAATCAAATTACATCAACTTGTCTTCTGATCCCTCATCATTAGTCCAGCTATGATTTTCGGAAGTAACCATAAACAACTTGAGTAACTGATATCTAACTTGCAGAAAGTAAACTAATATCAAACCACACATTCATAATTCAATCCCTCACCATCAGTCCAGCTGTGGCTTTCGGAGGTAACCGAAGATGTCATGCACAATTTAATATTTCTAACTTGCAGAAAGGAAACTAATATCAAACTACACATCCATAATTCAATCCCTCACCATCAGTCCAGCTGTGGCTTTCGGAGGTAACTGAAAATGACATGAGAAATTTAATATATCTAACTTGCATAAAGTAAACTAATATCAAACTACACATTCATACTTCAATCCCTCACCATCAGTCCAGCTGTGGCTTTCGGAGGTAACTGAAAATGACATGAGCAATTTAATATATCTAACTTGCAGAAAATAAACTAATATCAAACTACACACTCATACTTCAATCCCTCACCATCAGTCCAGCTGTGGCTTTTGGAGGTAACTGAAAATGACATGAGCAATTTAATATATCTAAATCTAACTACTGAAGCAAATGTGCAAGACTGAAATAAACAAAGCAATACCGGAATTAAACAAAAACTAAGAAAAAATAAATTAACAGTAGAACAATATTGATTCCATGTCATTAGTCAAAAGATATGCAAATGCCCGGGCTGCCATGAAAAATTATGCTAAAATCTATGATTTCAAAAAGCAATCTAAGTAAGGAAATATGACAAAACAGAATTGAAAGAAACTTATCTAGAAAACATGTAAAAGCCTCCTTGGATAGCAGGGGCCCTCTGCTACCAATTTGGTGAAGTCCTTCAGCTCCTTAAAATTGTAATCAAAACACCATCAAAGAACTGAATTTCTCTATTAAAAAGAACTCACAAATCTACATCACATTCCATCTTGAACTTAGTTACAAATCTACTTCTTCATTACTTTCTCATTACTTTCTCATTACTTATGATAGGAGAAAGCTTCTCCTATTTATACAAAATATGATGAGACATCTCATTAATGGGAGTCCATGAATCTCTCCCTCCATCTCTAGAGTTACAATCAAAATAGGAAATGATAAGACACATGTCTTTCTAGAGTTTTAACACAACTTGAGGAATAAGACACATATCCTCTTAGAGTTTCAATACAACAAGGAAGTGAGACACATATCCTCTTGATCCCATAATCTTCTCCAACCAAATTCGAATTTGGCCTTAGAGTGCCACATAAGGGTCTTCTAGAAGTCTCCCTTTGACCTACACATGTCACAAAACTCATAACACATATATAGATATATGAAACTATGTTAATTTTCTAGTTTCTAATCATAAATTCACTTAAAATACATAAAATAAATAACTTTGGAAAACAAGGATCCTAACCCATGTATTTATGAAAATGCTTTCTAGAGTTTCAACACAACTTGAGGAATGAGACACATATCATCTTAGAGTTTCAATACAACAAGGAAGTGAGACACATATCCTCTTGATCCCATAATCTTCTCCAACCAAATTCGAATTTGGCTTTAGAGTGCCACATAAGGGTCTTGTAGAAGTCTCCTTTTGACCTACACATGTCACAAAACTCATAACACATATATAGATATATGAAACTATGTTAATTTTCTAGTTTCTAATCATAAATTCACTTAAAATACATAAAATAAATAACTTTGGAAAACAAGGATCCTAACCCATGTATTTATGAAAATGGTTACTTGATGTAGGGTTTTAGGTCAAATGGCTATGAAATAAGAGCTAAATGGTTATGACATAATGGAAATATGTATGAATATGGAGAACATTTTTGAGACTCAACATACCCCCCAACTGAAGTTGTTGCATGTCCTCATGCAACCATTGCAATGATTCATTTGTCCATGAGTTGATATTTTATGAGTTTTGACTCATATAAATTCATTCCAAACTTTGCTTCTTGATATTTTCCTTTTTGGCAAAGTATAATACATTTGATTGCAACAATTTTTTTTTTTCAATGGTTGGTTCTTGTGTGACAACCATTTTTTTTTTTGAAGCATTGGTTCTTGTGTAACAATGCTTTATTTTCTTTGTTGCATCAAAGTTCATGAAAACATTTAGAATCAATTACTTCATCAATGAATTGATCATTTGCAAGGCATATAATCTTTTGGATCATGTTGCAACAATAGTTGGTTGTGAAGTATATGTGGATAGAAATGAAATGAAAATGTGTGATGGTGTATGACATGTGGATATGAAATGATGTCCCTTCCCCCCAACTAAAGATATGACAATGTGAAAAAGGGAGTGAGAAATTTTTCCAAAGTTACAATTTTAGCATTCTAATGAATTACATGACTAAAAATTAGAAAACAACATACCTTCACTTACCTTAAATGTGGATGAGTTGTGTATGTGTGGTGGCTGCAAAATTTTGTTCATATTCTTCTTCAAGTGGCTGAACAAGAGGAGTCATGGATAAAGAGATGAGATGATTTTTTATTGCTTCTACTAAAACTTGCTGAATCTGCTCCAAAATGCTGAAAATAATAGTCTTAATGTCTTCAAAACTCATTGGCACAATTCCTACTATGTGAAAATATGTTCTGATGTCGAACATAGTAGGAAATTGTTGAATTAGTGGCCATTAATGGATGCCACTAGTCAACACGAGAACTCTCGCCATTGATGACAATGAGAGTCAAGATGCCCAAACACATCTTGCTAGGTACGAATGATTTTGCTGATGTCGAGTCACCTAGAAGATCTGACGAACAAGAGACATTAATGTATTCCCATTGTTTGTCAGCATGAGAACTTTCCATTAAAGCATGCAAGCCTCAAGGTATTTTTACAAAGAACTTAGACTCAAAGGACTATGGACTCAATAATTTTCATTGAAGCAGGGCTTATTTGCGGAATGAAAATGACAAGAAATGGAAAATGAAAATGGAAGATGGCAATGGAGAGTAGAAATGGAAAATGGACAATAAGCATGTGAATGAGAAATGGCAATGGGCAATAAGCATGTGAATGAGCCTCTTGTTTTTATTTGTGGTTATGAATGGACAAAAAGAAATGGAAAGTGGATGTGAATGTAAATGGAAAACATGAAGTGAAATGAGGTGAATGGTTTATTATGAGGTATGGATATGATGGAGACAATAGTATCTGAAAGTTTTTCAAGTGTTTGGATCTGATTTTGCATCAGCATATTTCCTCCTCTTTGTTGTTGATCATCCTCTTATGAAACAAATTGGTCTCTTAGAGAGACACCATTCTCTTTTAGTCATTTGTCCTTCCTCCTGAAACCTGCAAAAAAACTAATACTTCTTCTGCAATGGAATGTAAGATTATCAAAGGGAGAGAGGTGATCAATCTCTCTAGTTATGATATTTACACACAAAACTAAGAATTTGTATTAATGAAACAAGTTCTCAAAGGAAAAATCAAAAGAATTTATACCTATTTTGGAATTAGTGCCTCAAGTTGAATGTAGCTTCTTTTCAGCAATTTATTTCATTATTTGCCATTTCAAACTCTAATGATGGATTTCTCATTGTATAGATCTTGTTGAGACCTTTCCAACGATACTTAAATAATCAAAATCTGATTTTGTATGAGAAAGTTAGGCTGATTTGAACAATGAGGTTTTTCAGCTGCGGAATTGCAGAACAGCTGCGGAATTGGACTTCAGCTGCGGAATTGGAGAACAGCTGCGGAATTGGACTTCAGCTGCGGAATGTCGACGGTTTCCGTAGCTAAAAATCTTGAATAAAAAGTTAGCCATTCATCCTTCATCATCAATCCAAAATTAATCAATACCTTCAGAAAAACGAGCAAATTAACTTATTCATTTCATTGATTCAAAATTATTGATTTTTTTTTATTTTTTATTTTTAATGAATTATACAAAGCACAAAATGAAGAGCATCCTAGTTTTGGCCTTTGAAATAAAGTTTCAACAAATGATGCTAAATAAATAAACATCATAATAGTTGGCGTTTAATAATGTCGTTGAAGCACCAAAAATTGCTGGGTCAAGTGCGAGCTCAACAATGCCAATCTTATCTTGAGGAAGAGGATTACCATCCTCGCCAAGGATGAATAGAGAAAAACTCATAGCTGGAGTGCTGAACGCCGCACGGGACTGTGATTGTAACAATGAACCTGCAACAAATCCACCACCAATTTTGGTACCACCACGATACTCTATAACTGGCTTTGTAAGAGGCTCTTCTCATTAGCCATAGGTATTCATCAACATTCGATGCCTCGCCACTGGGACTAAAGCATCTAATGCTTGACCAGTCAAGACCAGCAACACAATTTGTTCGGAAACTTCAGTACATTTCTGAATTTGAAATAAATATCAGTGCTTTGCAGGCTGAAGAGTTAGAAGTGTTAGCCGTTCAAACAATGCAAGAGAGAAGAATTACTGAAATCCAACATTCAGAAAACGAAAATGAATTAAATTCAAAAATGAGTGGAATGTGCATTGAATGCCATGATAAGAGTTTGATTTTGATTAGAATTCCTCTTCCTAGAAATCAGGAAACCGAATTATCAATGCAGAATGCCGTTTTCAAATTCTTCACTCAGAAAAAATCGTTTTTCCTCACGCGGCAGGCAAAAATGGGCTCCAAAGAACTGAGAAAATCTCCTATACCGCCACGAATTTCGTAAAACGATTTCTGGGTTATCTAATTGACCATGTTGGCGAAAAAACCCATGTTTTATTTTTTCCAAATTCATCTCCGTTTGGCCAAATCGTGCTTTCAAAGTTTGACGTTTTTCTCTGTTTTGCGTTTTTCTATTTTGCTACATTCGGCTGTGTGATTGATTTTGAAATTTTTTTTTAGATTTGATCACAGCATAGATAGATGACTGAACAATACAATCATGGCATCCTCCTCTGATTTTAACTTGTCACTATTGTCAACAGGGACAGGCATGAGAACAGCGAAATTGGAAATATCAGGATCAGTGGCTAAGGCTTCTACTCCCAGCAGATTCTTTGCGTTTCAATCTGAAAATGTTGTTGATGATCTTGTTGCCTGTAAATGATTATCTCGAGCTTCTGCACGGTTCAATCCAGCCTTTGTACATGCACAAGATTCATTGCAATTCGAACCAGCGTTTAATTTTGTGTTTTCATTCGAACTTATGCTATCGGCCTTTTTCAAAATGATGCATTTTTATTTGTTTTATTATGTGAAATGTGTATTTATTTTTTTGTTTTGTTTTTTTTTTTCAATGTTTTTCAAAAGGCCATGATTTTTGTTCATTGATTTGTTTGTTTGTTTTTCAAATTTTTTTTTTCTATTTGTTTTGTTAATAAAATTATATGTTATATTTTTAAAAATTAAAAATACACATATATATTTTACTAAGCAAAATGATTTTTTTTTTTTTTTTTTGGGTTAATAAAATTACATGTTATATATTTTTTTAAATTAAAAATACACATGTATATTTTACTAAACAAAATGATTTTTTTTTATTTGTTTTGTTAATAAAATTACACATGTTGTATTTTGAAAAATTAAAAATATACATATGTAATTTACTAAACAAAACAATTTATTGAATTTTTTTTTTTTTAAATGATTTGTTATTAAAATTATATATATATTTTCAAAAAATAAAAATATACATATATATCTTAGTAACAAAACAATTTAAATTTTTTTTTAATTTTTTAATTTTTTTATTTTCATTTTTTTTTAATTGATTTGTTTAATAAAATTATGTATGTGATATTTTCAAAAATTTAAAAATACACATATATATTCATTAAACAAAACAGTTTATTGAAATCAAAGTTTTTCATGAAAACAATTTTTTTTTTAAATTGTTGAATCAATTGAAATGATGAAGTTTTATTTTGTCTCCTTTTTTTTTTTTTACATAACAATTCTTTTTCTGATCCTCCAGATCACACAAAGTGCAAGAGGAGAGCATACTCAAGAATTATTAATTTTTTTTTTACATAATAATCCTTTTTCTAATCCTCCAGATCACACAAAGTGCGGGAGGAGAGCATACTCAAGAATTATTAATTTTTTTAGATGTAAGAAATAAGGCTACCTAGTTACACTTCCCCGGCAACGGCGCCAAAATGTTTGGTCAATTTAGTGTGTCCTAAATTGCTAACATAAATTATCAACCAGGGATTCGTAAGCTGATGAAGTGTGGTGCACTATATGTGCAAGATAACCTATCTCTTACTTTTTGTCGTTTTTTGATTTTTATGAAATTCTAAAAGACAAGTATGGTTATGGATATTCAAGGCAATGATGTCCTTTATAATGATTTACCAACTTGAAACTGAAAAAGGAATTTGAAACATACAATGACAAAACTTGAAAGGAAATGAAAATGTGCTACTAAAATGAAAAAGGTGTTGCTAATCTAATAAATCAAAACAGTGAACTAGTGAGCATGAAACCAAACTATTCTTGCTGCTGTCTAAACACAAAAGAAACTATGCCGAAAGAAATCCAAAAGTTGCAATAAAGTAAATCTAAATCAAATTACATCAACTTGTCTTCTGATCCCTCATCAGTAGTCCAGCTATAATTTTCGGAAGTAACCATAAACAACTTCAGTAACTGATATCTAACTTGCAGAAAGTAAACTAATATCAAACCACACATTCATAATTCAATCCCTCACCATCAGTCCAGCTGTGGCTTTCGGAGGTAACCGAAGATGTCATGCACAATTTAATATTTCTAACTTGCAGAAAGGAAACTAATATCAAACTACACATCCATAATTCAATCCCTCACCATCAGTCCAGCTGTGGCTTTCGGAGGCAATTGAAGATGTTATGAGCAATTTAATATATCTAACTTGCATAAAGGAAACTAATATCAAACTACACATTTCATAATACAATCCCTCACCATCAGTCCAGCTGTGGCTTTCGGAGGCAACTGAAGATGTTATGAGCAGTTTAATATATCTAAATTTGCAGAAAGGAAACTAATATCAAACTACACATTTCATAATATAATCCCTCACCATCAGTCTAGCTGTGGCTTTCGGAGGTAACTGAAAATGACATGAGCAATTTAATATATCTAAATCTAACTACTGAAGCAAATATGCAAGACTGAAATAAACAAAGCAATACTGGAATTAAACAAAAAGTAAATTAGCAGTAGAACAATATTGATTCCATGTCATTAGTCAAAAGATATGCAAATGCCCGGGCTGCCATGAAAAATTATGCTAAAAGCTATGATTTCAGAAAGCAATCTAAGTAAGGAAATATGACAAAACAGAATTAAAAGCAACTTATCTAGAAAACATGTAAAAGCCTCCTTGGATAGCAGGGGCCCTCTGCTACCAATTTGGTGAAGTCCTTCAGCTCCTTAAAGTTGTAATCAAAACAGCATCAAAGAACTGAATTTCTCTATTAAAAATAACTCACAAATCTACATCCCATTCCATCTTGAACTTTGTTACAAAAGACTTCTCTACTACTTTTTCATTACTTCCTCATTACTTCCTCATTACCTATGATAGGAGAAAGCTTCTCCTATTTATACAAAATATGAGGAGTCATCTCATTAATGGGAGTCCATGAATCTCTCCCTCCATCTCTGGAGTTACAATCAAAATAGGAAATGATAAGACACATGTCTTTCTAGAGTTTCAACACAACTTGAGGAATGAGACACATATCCTCTTAGAGTTTCAATACAACAAGGAAGTGAGACACATATCCTCTCGATCCCATAATCTTCTCCAACCAAATTCGAATTTGGCCTTAGAGTGCCACATAAGGGTCTTCTAGAAGTCTCCTTTTGACCTACACATGTCACAAAACTCATAAAACATATATAGATATATGAAACTATGTTAATTTTCTAGTTTCTAATCATAAATTCACTTAAAATACATAAAATAAATAACTTTGGAAAACAAGGATCCTAACCCATATATTTATGAAAATGGTTACTTAATGTAGGGTTTTAGGTCAAATGGTTATGAAATAAGAGCTAAATGGTTATGACATAATGGAAATATGTATGAATATGGAGAACACTTTTAAGACTCAACAATACCCTTACCATATGTCTTGCTCATACAAATGGAGTGGCCCATAGATGCGTCTCCTCTCATCCTCAAAGAGAAAAGAGTTGGTTGTGCTAACTACTCCATCTCCATATGATCCATGCATCTCCTCATATGCTGATATATCTTCTCCTCAAAACCCTTCCAAAAATACCCCCCCATGATGGTGTGGTATGCTGCCATAGAAAAAGTGTTTCTGAAAAGGAAATCCTCATGAGATGCTTGTAGCAACTTCTCCTTGAGCTTGGAAGCTCCAAATAAGAAGATCCTACCATGATAGTAGATGACCTCATCTCTGACTGAATATCCCTCCTCATGCAACTGGTCATCCAATAACATGCAAGTGAAAAGATCCTTGGAATACTCCACCAATAGCTAGGAGTTCCAATATGGATATATCCTCCATAGTTACAACGCTAATGATCTCTCATGAAGAACATATGTCATATGGTCATCCTCCTCTCTGAAATCTCCCATGCCAAAGATGAAAGTTGGAAGGCTACTATCCTTCCCCTGCTGCTTCTGCCACAGTGCAAAATTTGAAATGAGAGTGGGTAAAGAAGATGTTGAGAGAATGCCTCTCTCCTCCTTGAGTCTACCCAAGACTCTCAGCGTTGTACAATGACCTCCCAAGGTTTCCACTCCTCTGAAATCAATGAATGGTGCCTCAAAATGTGAAGCATCTCTCATCATTTGCTAATATGGTGGTCTCCTTAGTGAAATGTCTCCATGCAATGAGACATCATCATCAAGAGTAGACTGCATATGAATGGACAAAATTTTCCCTGCTTTCACTGCACAATCCAGTCTCCCTCTTAGGTGCAAAAACCTCATGAAATAGAGAGGGGTGTGTGCTCCTCATCACATGATGATGGTCATCCTCCCTATTCCCTCCTTGTAACTCCATAGTTCCACACCTCATCATCAATGGCACATGTAAAACATGATTTGTGCCTTGATCTCCACACATAAGATCCTGGGGACTTTCTTGTAAAGATACAATAATCCCTCTAGTTGAATCAAGAGTTCCTCCTTCCTCTGCATGAGGTGCTAGATCAACTCCAGATTTGACAACAATGTTTCCCTTAGCCCCCTCAATAGGAATGGGAAACCCTCCAATGATTGGATCCTCTTTTGGAAAAGGGATCTCCTTGCCTTCTTGTGCCAAAATACAAAATGAAGGTCTTGCCTCCTGCAAATTATAATGCAAGATATTAGCCTCCTCTATGGTTTTCTGAAGTGTTTTTGAGTCTATGGTTTCCTCCATCACATGCAAGGGTTTTTCTTGTTTAATTTTTTTTGTCTCCTCCACATGTGTTTCAGAATTCTTCTTACCAAATATTTCCACCAAAGTTTTAATGAACTTTGCATAGGAAGAAGTATTTGCATTATTTAAAAAAAGGACTCAAATATCCACCATGCATAGGCCTTACCTCCAAAATGAAGCGCTGCTACTCTAATGGCTTCAACTTCAGAAATTTGATGCTGCTGTAAGAAGGTGTCTAGCTCCTCCACCCAATTCCTAGCTGAACAAGTGGGTGAACCATCAAAGGTAGATAGAATAAATCTACCCACATTATTCTGCTTTCTCCTACTCACCTTGATCTTGAAAAAATCTGGAAAAGTGATATGATCTCTAAACTTCTGAGTTTGAGATTCATACTCATGCAATAAACCACTAAGAGTTCCCCTCTTAGGTATTCCTTCCTCTTCTCTCTCCCTCATGGCCAAACTGGGCATATGAATGCACTGTGCATTATAGGGTATGGCTACATGCTCACATTCCCCATAATAAAATCTAGAGTTTGATTCAAATTCAAACCCTCTAGGAGATTCTTTGCACATCTCCTCCCTCATCTTCTTGAGATCTACATGAATGCTCTGCAAAGTTTGAGACATAGACTTTGGAAGTTTCTCCTCCTTTCTTCCTCCAAATAATGAAGTCTTATTTTTCTTCATCTCTTCTGCTTCTTGTCTTCTGAATAGAATAGTGGCTGAGATCCACAGGCTGTGTCACTTTGATACCACTGTAATATCCCAAAATATGGAAAATCTACAATGTTAGTAATATGTTATAGTATTCCTAAATTGGAGATACAACAATATGTAAACACAAATTAGAAATAATAGTGAACAACATCATACCAAAATGTATGGAAACCATGGAGTCATCTTATTATACATATCAGCAGCAAATGAGTACAATAGAATTGTGCATAACTCAAATAAGAAAGGCAAATGAGCCTCCCATCAAGACATATGCCAAAATATGAAATGTTGCTACATAGCAGAGTGTCTACGAAACAAAACTGCATAGTCATAGATAGAGAACTGCTATAGGGAATACAAAACATCATATATCTGCATATATATGGATCATACAATAGTGGGAGATAAGATCTAAACTCCCAAAGACTATTTCAAGTCAATCTTGAAAGGATTGGATGAAATATGCGAAACTGCAGAAATGTCGAAGTTGCAGGGTAGCAGCTGCAACTCAAGAACTAGAACTAGATGGAGATGATTGAAGATTTTGCATCAGATATATAAACCTCCTCCAATGATATCTCAAGTGAAAGGGTGATCCTATCACTAAAGATCTCACCCTCCAATAATCGTGCAAGCCTTCACCGCAATTGCACACTGAAAATAGCGTAGTTTAGAGAAGGGACTGCACTGTAGGTGAAAGGGAATGTGTTGGCCAAATTCAAAAATCTACAATAAGCTCTAGAGTATTCCTCACTGGTTTTCCAAAGGAAAGAAAGCATTATCCTTTGCAAAACAAGCCCCGGAAGTGGTGTTGTCAACCCTGCACTTCAACACCCTGCAACACAACATTTCCTGCTACAGGAATAACGCTATAGCTGAAGGATGAAGCTTGGCCTCAAGCCTGGATCTGGAGAAATTAAGTTCAAGCTCCTTCAAGAGGCCTCTCTTGAAAGGAGAAGGAATTCCTAAATAGGAAATCCTTGTGCTAAGAAACACTGCAACTCTACTAAACAACAGGAGAATGCACAAAGTCTGAATAGACCAAGAAATCAATAATACATAGCATGAATAACAATGGCTGCCTTGCCATCCTTTTAAAAAAATCAAAGTCCTCTCTCCATGGGTCCCATTCATTATGGTTTCCTTCACCAAATAACCCTCTTCCCATTCATACTACGTTGTCTATCAAAGTGTTCTCCACCTCCTATCCCAACACTGTTGACTTGGTCAACTTGACCTTGTCTCCGTGCAAATGTCCTCTTTCACACTTGAGGGTGTGAAATCCTACTCTTATGAATATACCCTTTCATACTATGAGGGATTTTATTCATTCTTATGTAATTTATTGGCCTCCTTACCCATTTATTTACCTCCTATGTGTAAACTACAAAATTTAATATTCCATTTAGCGTTGTGCTAAGGTGGGAATATTACATAGTTCCTGTTGCGGTATCACTCGTAGTATTCCCAGAATTACGGATGAGACTACCACCAGCATTAGGTCCTAATCCAGAAATGGTGAAGGTGACAAGAGGAGAACCAGAAGGGGAACCTCATGAACCAGAAGAAGAGTCATAATGGGGACTCGGTGGAGGATGAACTCAAACCCTACGTAGAGGAGTAAGTCTTCCTGTTGGAAACTAAGGATGAAGGCCAAGAAGTATTTGGGATAAATGCCTTGGGGCCACATGATGGAAAAATATACATGGTTCACATAATGAATAGAGACCAAAAATGGAAAAGTAGGTGCAGGATCAAATGATTACAATGTTGAAACAAGGGCAGGGAGGTGCAGGATCAATTGATTACAATGTTATAGTCTTGGCCTGGCGGTGTAAAATGGGCACTCTTCACTTAGGGTGTGCGTGTATGTGATATGTGTGTTAATTTTAATTAAACCTAGATGTGTGTAGAGAAAAAATAAAAAATGTGTTGTATAACTGTAAATAAATCTAAAAATAACAGTAATGTGAACTGAATATAACATAAAATAAACAGCTAAAGATGCATCAATTTAAACCGAAGGAGGAGGGATTCCCAAAAACTAGTCAACGGGTGGGGAAAATCTATTCAAAAAACACAAAATGGCCAATGGATATAAATTTTGGAGGGAAAGGGATCTAAAGGTCAAATCTGTTAGAAATAGGTGCAGAAAACAACAAAACACTAGAGGGAAAAATGCTAGAAATGAGGTGGTGAAATGATACAACTTAAAGGGAAATGGAGGGGACCCTAAAGGAGGACCAAAAAAAACATAAAAGAGGTGTTTTGGATGGATGAATAACCAATATGAAATGGATCTAAAAGTACAGGATCAGATCTAAAAAATGGCTGAATGTATTGAAATTTCAGACGACTTGCTTAAGCTAAACTCCTCCTAAAAAGGTTGAAGCGTACTAAAGCCCTAAGGGGAATGGTTCCTACTTCGACGAGTCAAAAAGAGAAAGTACAGGTCCAAAATAGGTGGAGACAAAGGTTATATAACCCTGAACAGTAGCCCAGACAAACCCAAAAAACTCACAGAAAAAAATCCTCGAAAAAGGACAAGTCATAGGTTCAACTTGTTTTCCGTTGAGGTCATAGTTTTTTCGTAGTTTTTTGCTACCTGAGAGTTGAGGTCATAGGTTTTGGCCTAAAAAGTGTGACCTGCACTTCCGGAAGTCTTGGGAGAAGATTTAAAAAAAAAGTGTCATCTCAATTGCGACTGATACCTGTCACTTGTGCAATAGGACCAGAAACACACGAAAGTTCGAATTTTTATTGTTTTAGGGTTTAAAAGTTAAAAAAAAAAACAAAGAAAAAAAAAACAGGAAGCTGAAGAAAAACCGTAGGGGTTGACGCACATGGTCATGCAGGGATCTAAAAAATGACATCGGTCGTGATTATAAACCCTTACGGAGTCGCCAGTTGTTAGAGTGAATTGTAATCGCAAGCGTATGAAAAATTCTCACTTTAGTTGTGCATAAAAAATATCCCTAACATCAAAGATGGCTTCCAATTTCCTTATATATGTAGTTAGGTGACCAATATAAATGCTACATAAAATCTAGATCTATGCAATTAAAGATATTAAACAACAAATAAAAGAAAGAGTTGCTCCATGCATCCAATGAACACAACAAGAATGTTTTTAAATAATTTTTGTCTTTATGACACCTGGGAAGGGAATATAGAAAGATGTTACCAATCCCCCTCAATGGGATAGGTTCTTGTATGTAGTTGGCACTTCATATCTAAGATCTATCTCTCTTGATGGTGTAGAAAACCCAGACAAAAATGGAACTTGAGGGAAGCTCACAAACAAAAAGGTAGAAAAGCATGACAATGATGGAGAATCAAAGTCAGACCAAAAGTATAGATCCAGAGTGATATTTAGGCAACAAAAGGTACTGAATGAATGTAAAACCCCTTCTATTTATAACAAAATATTTAGTTAGTATAGATATTGGTGCATAATTAAAATATCATTAACCAAATCTAGATCCAACTTTTATGGAATATTTTATTATTTTTGTTGGAGGGACAAAAATTTGAATTTGATCAAATCCATTTATTTGTAAATAATAAATAAATAAATGATTTATTTATTATTTTAAGGATGTGGTTGAGTAACAATTAAATAAATAGTGATTTATTCAATTATTTATAAATGATTTAGTCAAATTTAACAAGGAATATTATTTAAATAATGTTTAAATAATTATTCCTAGAAAATAATAAGATAAATAATGATTTATCTAATTAATTTTCATGTTTTGGGTTAAATATGACTAGGAATATTAATTAAACTGTTGTTTAATTAATTATCCCTTGATTAAAATAAAAAAATAAGGATTTATTCAATATTTCCTCATGGGGTTTCCTGTTTAGACCATAAGCAACTTAATAAATTATGGATTACCAAGTTATTTTTCATAGTGAAAGCAATTTTACTAGGGTAAGATTGGTCTTACACGGTGTACTTTGGTCCATCTAATAGTAGCAGGTTAGATGACAAAAAATTGGTGTAACAATGATATTGGATCATTTTGGTTAAATAATAACCTTTTCGAGGCTATGAACACCTGCTGGCAGTAGCGGCTCTACTAGTGACTAATAAGTTCATCAAAAAGCTAAAATTTCACTAAATTCCTACTTATCTTTTCAACTTATTACAATTTGATTCATTTAGAGAAAATTTTCATTTGAAAAAGTAAGAATTTTTTTTGAAGTAAAACCAAGATATTTGGATTGAACTTTACCTATATTAAAGACATATTTCAATCACTTATAATTTCCTAAAATAAAATATTTTAAGTATTAATATTTATTATAGATTCTAGACTCATCCAGTGTATCACCAATTATTGTATTATTACAACAACCCCCCATTTTTATAGATAAATAGCATGGAAAAAACAATGGGGACACTTTTAAATAATTCTTAGGATTAAATTCATTTTAGAAATAAAACTTAGAATTTGACCCTATTAAGATTAATTTTTTTTTTCATAACAAACATAATAAAATCATAAAAAATGCTCTAAGGAACCCATAAAGGACTAAGAGTACAAGAAGCGGGAAATAAATCGTTGAAACAGAAAACACCGATATTCGAAGTTGCAAAACAATGATGTGTGAAGTTTCAAAGTACGTTATGTAGCAAATACCGATATCACAATCTATCTTATGACACATTCCAATATCTCATTCTGTCATTCAATAGGAAAGCCATCGCAATATCACATTGTCACATGTCGCGCATCGCTGCAAAACATTAAAACTCGCTAATCATGAAAAGGCCAATTTACGGATCCCAATAAGATAACAAATTTCAAATTCACATGAAGCCTAAGCTATCAATTTAATGATAAGTTAGGTTTTTTATGATCTCTAGGTTTATAAATGATTTTATAATTATTTCAGATTTAATACCGAGGATTCCCATTATGCATGAGTTAACGTGATATGATAGTTAATAGCATTTGACGTGATCTCAACTTACGCGCTCTGGTTTTTCTTTCAATAGGGAATTCCAAAAACTTATGCATAAAAGAATATCAAGGTGTTACATAGTATTTTGTCACCGTCCTTGCAATCCCCATCTCGAACATTGGAGGACCATTTCAGTGACTTTTGTGTACTATCATACTTTTCTATAAGTGTCATTGCATCCCTTGGCAAGTCAAGAACATATTCTCTATTGATAATTCCTCAAGTATACCTTCAAAAACATGTGATTTTGGGTCAGTGCTAGTAGGCAATTATGGCCTCGCACCCATCAAGAAATTAACGCTGGGCACCTTGCCCTTTGGCGCTATGTCTCATAAGGGCACCCGCACCGAGTTGTTTTTGGAAATATTTTTAAAATAGAAAAAAAATTTCCATGCTTAACAACTTCATGAACAGAGTCATCATGGTTTGTTCGACTAAATAACGTAGTGTTTCTCCCTTTGGCTTGTTTTTTCCTACAATTGTGCAACTACCTAAAGGGATAGGCCTCTCCTCCACCTTATGAGGGATCCCAAACCACCTCCTCATCTCCTATAATTTCTTCCTCCTCACATTGATTCAGCTAGCTGAATAGTCGTTACTATAGTTGGAGTGTAGAAGAAGGCAGAGAAAAATCCGTTGTCAAGAGAGAGAGTGTTACACAGCATTTTGTCACCATTCTTGTAATCCCTCATCCCTTACATTGGAGGACTATTCCCATGACCTGTGAATAGTAAAATGTCCTGAAACCACCTTCATGACGTCCTCTTGCATAAGGAAAAACATTCTCATGAAGAAATTTTCCTCTGAAAAACCCTAAAAACATATATTTTAGCCTTGGCGTGACTAGCGAGTTCATCCCTCAAGCCAATGGGGGAAATACTCACTAGAGGGCACGCCAATTGGCACTCTATCCTTGTGTTTCACTTGCGCCAAGCTTATTAAGGGATGTTTTTTAAAAATAAATGGCGAAAGTTTGATTCTAACAAACTCTTGAATGAATCATCAAAAGGAGTTGAGTGGTTTGGCTCCGGATCTCCATGTAGGGGAAGTGGTTTTCCACCTATCATGGAACCTTCCTAAGAGATAGGGCCTATCCCATGAATATATGGATCCCAACACCCCTTCCTCCATCTATAAAAGCTTGCCTTCTCCATTAGCAAGCTAGCTAAACTTGTAGGAAGGAAACTATAGCCGGGCAGCTTTTGAGAGCCAAGCCAAAGAGAGAGAGCTTCGTCCAGATTCCTGACAAGCTTTGTTGAGACACGCTCCACTGTCAGCCCCTCCAAAGGAAGATCATAGTGTCAGAGCATTTGGTTGTAATCTACCTTTTGTCATTTATAATATAAGCGACTCTAATTTCGGTTCCATTCATGTGTTCATTTCTTTATGTAATGTAATGAATTATATCATATCTGACTAATATATGGTTACATGCTTTAGATTTTACATTGTATGTCATTGTTTCCTTGCATGTGTACAAGTGTTCAGACGTGTTGAACGGAAGGATCATGATTTGTCAAGCGAGGAACAAGAAACATCATCTTTTCTTCAACGACAACTACGTGGGATTTGAGGTAGGCACTCATCGTAATCTTTGTCTTTTTTGTAACTAGGAACCAATGTAATTGCGTGACTTGATTGTTGCTAGACCCGATCTGGGCTAGTGGGATCGCCTCTGTCCGTATAGGGGATTTACCTCCTCAAAAAATTGGCGACTCCACTGGGGACTCAGTTGGAGTTAATATTTCTTCTTTTGGTTGTTTTTGGCTTTTGAATGATTTATTTTCTCTTCTGGTTCACCTCCTTTGGTGTCGAACCCCTGTTCAGCCCCCAGAAGACCTGATCTAGTCTCTGTGAGCCCTTTTTTCATTTTTTCCCATAGTAAACTCGATTGGTGAGGTTTACCTCTTGACAGTAGCGCCAACTGGTGCTAGTCGCTAGTTAGGCCCCCACACCAACATTGTTTTGGCGCAGATTACAGCCAAACAGGCATGCCAACTTTGTTTGGTGTTAGGGTTTTCTTGCTTTTGGGCTCTCTGAGCTTGATTTTTGGTCCTGGTGTCTTTTTTCTAATTGATTGAGTTCCTTGAAGTCATTGTTGACTGTGTTTGGCCCTTTTCCTCCAGTTGTTTGCCCTTCACTATCAGTTTTGCATTCTAGCCCTAGGGCTTCTACGTGCTATAGTGTGATGAGCCTCCCATGGGAGTTTTTAGTCCTTTCTTTCCCGGTTGACTTCGTTTTCACTTCTTTTCATTCATTTTGCTAGATTCCATTGTATCATGGCGTTGGTTGAGTGATTGTTCTCTCTTTCATTCAAGTTTCGCTTTGTCTCAATTAAAGCCTAGATTACACAGTTTGTTTGAGTCTCTTTCGAGATTATTTTTTGTTTTGAGGGATCTCATCATCAGTTTGAGTTTTGGTTGCATGCATTTATTTTGAGTGAACTTGTTTGATTCATCTCTCTCACTTTCATTTCTCGAATTGGTGTTTTTCTTTATTTTTTTCATTCATTTAGTGCATTTGCTCTCAAATATTGAAAAATACAAAAACAAATTTCTTTGCATTTTGATTAGTACAGTTAAAATTGAAAGCTTTTTTGCATTATTAGTGTTATATAACTCTAAGAGAGAAGTTTTATAGTTTCATTAGCTTGCATTAGAGACAGTAGTGGATGTTTTGTGTTGATTTTTTTGTTGTTTGAAAAGCTCTCAAACCTCCCATAGATAGCTCTTCATTGAAAAAAGTGATATTTTGTGGCATGTAGTGTGTATTTATAGGATTTTTGAGATCCAAAATTCGATAGGGCCTGAAATTGAAACATAAATTGAATATCAACTCTAAAATTTACTAAATTAACCTAAGGAAACATTGAAAAATTAACGAAATATCTAGAGGTCTAGGCTAGTGACGTGTTCCGGCATCATTAAACCTAGTAGCTGTCATTCACCGTCTGGCTTTAGACAGTGCTAGTATGGACTTGTGCTCCCCATACTGTCACGTATATAAAGGGAGATCCCATTAGGTTACTATCCTTTATCCGTAGGAAGACGAGTCTGCCGCCTTTTACTCGTGATACACCAGACACAAATTCAGGGAGGTTACTTGCACGTACATCAAGTCATTGGTTGATTTCTCTTTCATTTTTGAACCAAGGTGTATATGGCAATTCACGAATATCTGGTACACCCATTTTCCTAGATTACTAGAGCAGTCATTTTGATCTTCACTGACTCATTAAATTTGAAAAGATCATCAAGCGCTTGTCCTTTCATGCTTGTTTCCAAATTGAAAGTGATAGAGTCATATTTTACTTATTTCTAGACTCTTAAAACATGAAACAGTAAAATTTCCAGTTTCAATGTGGTAAAATTAATCGCCTACGATCACACGCCCATTTAGAGATTGATTTTTCGGCCTGTTGTTGTTTGCCTTAGTTTTTATCGGTGTGTCTTTGTTTTATCTATTACTCTTTTCATTACAATCACAGTGGTGGAACCCTCAGTTTCATATACTGGTATTCCTTACATAGAAAATTCATCAGAGGACTGCCAATCCTCTGCTAAGTATCAGTAGCCCATTGTATCCTAGTTTCCTGATGGGGGACCGGTTATATCTGAACTTCCCTTTGGAGGACCAATTAACTTCAATTGGCCCTTGTCCAACGCTTGGTTTGGATTTGGAGTAGAGGAACACTTCCCTCCTCTTACATCGGGATCGCCTTTCTCGGCTTCTATTATACCTCCTAGTCCCCATCATCTTTTAGAAGATCTTACAGCAGGGTCAGATATGGACTCACCCAGTCCTTATCCTAGTGAGGAGGTTCCTACATCTGGTGAAGATTACCAAATTTTTCCTGTAAACACCCCCAAACCTTATGTTATGTCTTCACCTGTTCCTTTGCTCCCAACTGGATATAGGTCTTTAAGTCAGGTCATGTCTGTTGTTACCTCTATGGGAATATCGACTCCATCCACGAGGCCTACTATTCCCTCGTTAGGGATGTCGCCATCGACACCTCTCACGGAATATCCTTTCATCACATCAGTACCTATTAGACCTACTGTCTGCATGGCTATGTCTACGCCTGTTGTCACTACTTAGTCAACCAGGACCTCGTCAGTTCCTGAAGACATTTACATAGCTTCTGCTATTCCTGATAATAATTCTCCTCAAGAGTATCGGTTGTCTTTGCAGCAGTCAAAATCTGAGGTTGGTCCATCCTCTCAAGAACTTAATTGTCCTTACTTTTCCCATTATGGACCGGATGGTGCCTCGATTTACATATTTCCATATCAATATTATGAGCAGGGCAACCCCCTTCGTTTTCTTGCTCCTGAGGCTTATCAGTATATTAACAATTTTCTATCCGCCCAAGCTGGGCAACCTTCTAATCAAGAAGGGAAACCCTTATAAGGACAACCTTTGTTTCAGCAAGGATATGCTTCTGGCCCACAAGGACAACCCTTCCAGGGACAACCATCGGCCCAACCAGGTTATCTATATGATCCGCAAGGACAACCCTTACAGGGACAACCTTCAGGCCAGCAGGGATTGTTGTACGGTCTGCATGGGTAGTCTTACAACCCTCAAGGTCAACCTCTACAACATCACCCTATGGTCCAGCCGGGGCAACCTCAAGGACCCACAGGGAAACTAGGGTATCAACCTGGACCATTGTACGGTCCTGGGGGGAAAACCCATCCTTCTCAACCATTGGTGCAACCTCAGCAACCTCATCCTCCAATTGGTCAAAATGTTGCACAACAAGGACCTTCTTATGGTCCTGTCATAGGTCAACCTATCCCTCTCTTGCCATCAAGCCAACCTACTCAGCTGGGGCAGCCTGGTGTTCTTCATCAACCGGGTCAACCTGTTCAACCAGGACAACTTGTTCAGCCACGCCAACCTGTTCAACCAGGGCAACCTACAGAGCCAGGTCAACCTGTTCAACCAGGACAACCTGCATAACTAGTTAAACCTGCTCAGCAGCCAATCTATTTTATGCCACAGCCGAACCCGCCTGTGTTCCCAACTTATCAGACTCAGCAAGGTCCCACTTACTAGCAGCTCGTTCGACCCCAAGGCGGCTATTACCTTCAAGGTTAGTCTTGACCGGTTTATAACCCGCCCCAAGGTTCTGGTTATTACCTTCAACATCTAGGCTACACTAATACTTCACAATCAAATCCATACACTACTAAAATGGGGCCCATGTATAATCAAAGTTAGTACCCTGGTTATCAACCCTCGTATCCTAGTTTTCAGCCACCATATCAACCTCACAATCCAGATTATACCCCCTATGGTAAGAATCCTCCGGGACAGAACCAGTGGGGGGAGAGTTATGCTCAACCAGGATGGAGTATAGGTACAGGTCCTTATCAAGGACCTAGCATGCCTTTTAATCCTCAGTTACCTTTTCTTGCCACGTTGGAATTACCGTATGTATCCAATTTTACCAATGATTCGATTCTTCATAATACATATTGGCCTTCGGTTCCAACAAAGGTTCCTAGTGATTGTACTAAATTTGAAGGCAAATCTGGAGAAGACCCCCAAGCACATGTCATGACCTACCATTTTTGGTGTTCTTCGAACTCTTGGATAGATGAATCGATCCCTCTACGTCTTTTCCAGTGCACTGTTACTGGCATTGCTGCTAAATGGTACATAGAACTATCCCATGGTATTTTTCAAGACTTTAATACTCTAGCTATGGCATTCTTGACACATTTCCAGTTACTGGTTTGTTATGAAGCCGGGACGCATCTCCTAACATCATTGAAACAAAACAAAGACACTCATATTTTAGATCATATTCATTAGTGGAGACGTCATCGTCGTCTGATCAAGTTTGACATTCCTGATCAACTTCCAACTCACTGGTTCACTACCTCCTTTGTCAAAAATATTGCACAAGACATTGCTATGGGGGCATGTGTAACTGAGCAGCAAGCCACTGCTCGTTCCTAGTACCTCAATTTAGTGTACGCTCAGTCTGGCACATTATATGATATCTTGACTGATGCCCCACAGCCAGGGACCTCTAAAGCACTAGCTACCCCATCGGTTGATGGTGCTATTGGTTTCGTCTCTCAGACTTCTCGTAAGTCTTCTAATGGGAAGCAGAAATCAAATTATTCCAAAAATTCTTCTCCTCCCGCTACTCCAGATTCTGGTAAGACCACAGAGGTCAATGTTGTTTAGGCCAATCCTGCAGACAATGCTTCCAAAGGGAAGAAGAAGGGTGTAATGTTCTTAAATTACCTTCAGCTAATTTGAACATTAATTTTGCCTTGTTTATTTTTGCATTTCATAATTGATGAATAAATTATAATGGAGGACATGTAAAACTCCTGAAAACCAAGAATAAATCAATGCCTATGTGAAAAAAGACATATCTGGGCTATGTAAATTATATCTTCAGGTGTGAAAGGGGCTAAATCACAAGAGGGGATCCTATTTGACCAAGTCAAATAGTGCAGTCTAGATGCATTGAACCTCTTTGAGGGATAGAGCAGTTCTAGAAGGAGGTTGTAATGTGAAAAGGGTTAAATGATTCAAGGTGGTTTAGGGTTTGGCAAGAATCCTATCTTATAAAAGGAAGAGGAGGGTATTAAGGAAAAGGTTGTTGAAGATATTATTTCAAAAGGTATGTCTGCTTAGACATCGCTTGTTGGGCATTCCCATTTAGGAATCCCACCTCCTTCCTTGAGTATCTCTTGGAGGAGAATTGTGCTAAACTTCTCCACTATCAGGCTTGGGCCTAGCTTCACCTTACATTACAGCACTGCTCATGATTAAGGGTTTAGCTGTCTTATAAGTTGCAGCAAGTGGATATCTAGATCTGGTCAGATCCAGATGATAGTAGTGGCTCTTTTTAGTGAGAGTGTCATTTGACCTCCTAAAAGTGTTCATTTTCTGATTATACTTCAAATCCACATATTAGCATTAGGAAAAATCATCTTCAAAAGCTATGGCATTGTCTCTCTCCCTAAGACAACATTATTTGCAGATCTACAGCCACAGGGTGCTTTCCTTGCTTTTTGGAGGAGAGATCTCTGGTGTTGAGTTTCTTCCTTCACTATGGTGATCCATAGATTGGACAACCAATCTATGTTCTGTTTAATATCTGATATATTATTTAATTTCATTATTCATAATTTTTGAATCATTCTACATATCTGAAGTTTTAGATCTCATATCTACTTCTGGTGCTTCATGTTTTGAGAAAATCTCCAAGGGGAATGTATAGATCAGCTTCTCTTGTACATGGATCTATATAATATATATAATTTTATGTAAATATATGATCTATATCTGAAGATTCAATAAACTTCTGCTTCAGCCCTAAAAATAATGCTGTCACTATTATGCAGTCTTTTGACGTGGTTGTAGCACCTCTTTCTTGAGGATTTCTTCTGTATTATTTCATTATTCTCCTGTAAAGTGTATGAGTTATGTCCTTGAGATTATTTTTGAATGTTAAGACCTTATTTCATTCATACCCTTCAAAAAACCATACTCACATGCTTCAGTAAATTTCTGCATAAATCTAGTCTTCGGAAATCAGGGTTTTTTAGCCTAGTTAGGAAAGGAGGAAACTATTTATGTCAAACCAGGAGGTAACTCCTCAAAACTAGAAATGTGTATTAGCTGAAGAATGTACATGCTTATATAGATGGGAAGTGAGGCTATTGGGATTCATCTCCCAATGACTCTTGGCCTTCCTTATTTCCTAATAATAAATAATATACAAAAATACATATGCACACCCATCCATAGGATTAGGTGTCAACATTCCCCCTTTAATCCGAAGGGATGTTGGTGAGTCCAAGCATCGATCTGAACTTTTCAAACTTTTCTCTTCCAAGTGCTTTGGTGAAGATGTCAGCAGGTTGCTCATTTGTGGAACAATGATGTATATGGATGGTTTTGGCCTGAACATGATGTCGAATTAGATGGTACTTTGTATTGATGTGCTTTGTTCGATCATGAAACTTTGGGTTCTTGGCCAACTTTATTGCAGAAGTGTTGTCGATCATGAGTGGAGTGGAATACATTTGTTTCATCTGCAAATCTTCCAGGATTTTCCGGAGCCACACAATTTCCTTTGTTTCTTCAGCTGCTGCCACATATTCTTCCTCGGTCGTGGAATCTGCTGGAACTGACTGTTTGCGTGATCTCCATGAGACAGCTCCTGATCCAAGACTCATGGTGTAACCTGTAGTAGACACCCCTGTTTCTTTGTCGCCATCAAAGTCTGAATCAGAGTATCCGGTCAAGATGAAGTCGCCTGCCTGTGTATATTTGAGTCCAAAGTCTTGAGTCCCCTTCAAGTACCTTAGTACTCTTTTTGCAGCAGACCAATGTCCTTCACAAGGTTTCTGCATGAACCTTGAGAGGATTCCAACAGCAAATGAGATGTCAGGTCTGGTGGTGGTCGGATAGATAAGACTTCCTACAAGCTGTCTATACTTATTTGCATCCTCAAATTCCTTCCCTTCAACAGATGTGAGCTTCAAGTTTTGTTCCATTGGAGTGCCTAAGGGTTTACAATCATCCATGCCAAATTTGTTCAAGAGATCTCCAATGTACTTCTTCTGAGAAAGAAAGATGAATTTAGGATGTTGAATTACTTCAATACCCAAATAGTAATGAACATGACCCAAATCGGTCATTTCAAAACCTTTCTTCAACTCTTTCTTCATGGATGCAATATAGCTCTCATTGTTTCCTGTTATCAAAAGATCATCTACATATACCACAAGATATACAACTATTTTTCCAACTTTCTTAACAAACAAGGTTGCATCATCAAGATCAAAGTGTTTGAAATCAAGTTTCAGAAGATGCTCGGTCAACTTCTCATACCAGGCTCGTGGTGCTTGCTTGAGGCCATACAAGGATTTCACAAGTTTGCAAACTTTGTGTTCTTGACCCTTTATCACAAATCCTTCTGGCTGAGACATATAAAATTTCTCCTTTAGATCTCCATTCAAGAAGGCTATTTTTACATCCATCTGATGGACTTTCCATCCATTCTGAGCTGCTAAGGCAAAGAGAGTCCGGATGGTGGTCCATTTTGCTGTGGGAGCAAAAGTTTCTTCATAATCGACTCCTTCTTTTTGTGCGAAACCTTTTGCCACAAGCCTGGCCTTGTGCTTGTCAAGTGAGCCATCTACTTTATACTTGTTCTTGTAGACCCACTTACAGCCAATTGGTTTCGTTCCCAAAGGCGGATCAACCAGCTTCCAAGTGCCATTCTTTATCAAGGCATCATACTCATTCTGCATCGCTTCTTTCCATTCATCATGAGAAGCGGCTTCTTTGAAGGAAGTTGGTTCATGATCTGTAGACAAACTCAATTCACAGTTATAAGCAATATCCATATCAACAGGGGAATCAGAATTATCTACATCACCTTCGATTTCTTGAGTGGAACTTCTTGTTCCTGTTTTTCCAACCTCATCAGGATGAACATCCTCCGGTGTCTTTGTCAGCCATTTGGGGGGACCTTTCTGAGATGGCCCTGGCTAGTCACTTGACTGAGTTGGGATTGATTCAAGATTCAATCTCCCAATTCTGTCGATCACATCATCCAATGTGTCATCCGTGGTTGTTTCTTCATGTGGGGGATAGTGTGGTTCAGGAAATGATTCCACAGTTTGATTCAATATCGGAATCCCCCCTTCAAGGTGTGGAATCACATTATCAAATTCTTTGAAAGACTTTGCATGTGTGAATCTATCCAGGCGATCAAGTTGCGGCTCAACAACCTTGTCACTCTTGGATGATTCAAGAAATATGACATCTCTTGCTATCACAAACTTCTTATTTGCTTCATCATAAAGACGATATCCTTTGGAGGTATTGGAGTACCCCAAGAAGATACATTTTCTGCTTCTAGCACCAAGTTTGTTCCTTTGACCCTTGGGTATCAAGGCATAACAGGTGGACCCAAAGACCCTGAAATGCTTTACCGAAGGACTGTGGCCATGCCACATTTCAAAAGGAGTTTTGTTTCTAATTGAACTTGAAGGACACCTATTCTTTATGTAAACAGCACATAGAACTGCATCAGCCCAAAACATCAATTTTACATTCTTGAAAAATAACATGGAGCGGACCATATTTAAAATGGTTCTGTTCATTCTTTCGGCTACACCGTTCTGTTGTGGATTATATGGCACAGTGGTTTGATGTTTGATTCCATGTTGACGAAGATAATTTTCAAATTCGTTTGAGGTGTATTCTTTTCCATTATCAGTACGTAGAAAGCCAATATGTGTTTGTGCATCATTTTCAATCCATACATGAAAATTCTTGAAAGTTTGAAAAGCATCAGACTTATTCTTCAGTAAGTAAATCCAACACATCCTGGTGTAGTCATCAATAAATGTCATCATGTATTTGTTTCCATTTGCAGAAGCAATAGGCATAGGGCCACATAAATTTGAATGAACAAGTTCAAGTTTCCTATGTGCTCTTGAGTGTGAATCATGAAATGGCTGTTTGCTATGCTTTCCTAGAATACATGCATCACATTCCTTAGGTTTTCTAGGAATTGTAGGCACTCCATCAACACCATTTTTCTTCAACAAACGAAGGCTGTCATAATTTAAGTGTCCAAATCTAGCATGCCATAAAAGACTTGATGGAAATGTACCTTCATCATGATATGAACTGAAAGCAAAGTTTTGAGCATGAGCAGATGAACCTTTCAGCTTCAAGAGTCTCCCTTCTATTCCCTCCATGACAAGTGAGTGATCTGATGCTGATCTGACCTCTGCCTTGCCATCAAACAAGTGAACTGAGTGTCCTTGCTGCCGGATTTCGATCAGGGACAGCAAGTTTCTCTTCAACTCCGGGAGGTATAGAACCTCATGTAGGATATGATCGGGAAGACCAGGCAGTTTAAGCCTGACTGTGCCAAGCCCTGATGGCTTGAGTTTGGATTTATCTGCGAAATATACTGCTCCATCAACTTTGTCAGTGAATTCTTCAAAAAATCTTTTCTAAATGTCATGTGACATGTTGCTCCTGAATCTAGCAACCAATCATCTCTCCATGAAGTAAATGAAACATCAAAGAGGTTTTCAGTTAGTCCATTGTTACAATGTGCTAGAACATAGTGAGCGGATTCAGGTGCTTTACCTTTGTCTTTGTCATTGGTTTTACCTTTGTCTTGATTTCTGTGCTGCTCAATTTTGTTCCATGGTGTTCTGCATTTGGGTGCATCATGTCCATCTCTATTGCGGCGTGTGCAATGAAGATGGGATTTGTCAGCTTGTCTGCCCCCCCTTTCTGTGAAGTTCCTTCTTCCTCTTCCTCTTCTGCCACCTCTTCCTCTGAATGAATCTGGAGCATGATTCTTTTCTCTATGTGCCAAATATGCAGCCTCTTCGGAAGATGAAGGGACTGTCATCTTCCCACAAGCTTTCTCTCTTTCTGCAAACTTCTGCTCAAGTTTATCAAAGGTGATTTGTTCAAGGTTTCCACTTGCTTGCAAAGACTCAAGATAATGTGAGTAAGTTGGATATAATGCCTTAACATATGCTATGAGAGGTATGTCCATTTTTACACCAGTGTTTTGAATGTCATGCATTATAGATCTTATTTCTGAAGCTAAAGCAAGGGGATCATCATTCTTCATTTCAAGACTGAACAGCTTAACCATCAATTGAACATTTTCTAATTCTGAGTGTGAGTCATAGGGTTCTTTTAGTTTCTTCAAGGCTTCATAGGCATTTGAGAATGATGAAATATGGCGACTCACCTCTTCACTTACTGAAGCTGCAATCAAGGCATAGGCCTTGCAGTTCTTGTTTTCCCAGATGGCAAGCTCTTTGTCTGAAGTGGGCTTCTCTGGTGGATTTTCTGCTTGTCCTTCACAGATTCCTCTCCACGGCTCATTAAAAATGAGTGTGTGTTTAATCTTCCGAGACCATTCAAGATAGTTCTCTTTGCCAGAGAGAACTATCCCAACAATAGAGATGAGAGAATGCATTATACAGCTGGAAAAATCTTCTGAAGAGGAAACAAATTCTGCTATAAAAACTTCAAACTCTTGAAATATTTCAAATACAGGGGCAAAAAATCTTGCTGGAAAAAATTTTCTGAGTTTAAAAACTCTTCCTAGAAACTATATCTGCTCAGAAAACTTTGCTGGAGACTGAATTTTAAAAAAACTCTCTATGCTATAGACTGATTCTGCATAAAAAAAAATGTAGTATTTTTTTTTTTGTTTGGGGAAAAAATATATGAAAAAAAATGGGATTATGGATGGGAGGGATTGATGGGGCGTAATGGGAGGGATTGAAAGGGCGTAATGGGAGAAGAGGCGCAATGGGAGGGGCGCAATGTAATGGGAGAAGAGGCGCAATGGGAGGGGCGCAATGTAATGTATAACAAATATGCAATGAACTGTTGTCAAACTAAATACCAGCGTTCAAACCAGCGCGTTATTTAAATGTGAATGGAGGTGTTTTATGGCAAACAATGGTCGGATATATAACCAAAGGCGTTGTATATAAAAAAGGCGTTGTATATATTTATTAACAACAATGCAATGCAATGACCATGTTTGAACAACGCATATGTAATATAGCGTTTAATAGTCACGGCGTTTTAAATGAGAGCGTTGAACAGAGTTAGACGCAGACGGCGGTGTGAGTTTGCAGGTGGTATTGTAAACAGGCGGTATTGTAGACAGGCGGACAGACCAAGTCAAACAGTGGACAGCATCAGCGTTTAAATATGTGGACAATACAGCGTTTAAATAAATGAGGAGGGGTCGATATGTAATAACAACGTTTGCGTTACAACCAGCGTAATGAATGGTAAGAAGGCGGTATTGAAACAAATATGGATGCCATACGAATTATGCCGCTGTAATGGGAGGGCGTAATACCATAGTCTGCTCCCACAGCAAACATTTCTTCATAATGCTTCCAGCTCCATAATACCTCCAGCTCCAGCAGCGAAATATGGACAGTGGTAAATGAAACTGTATTAGACCGGAGTGAGCGTATAGCAGTGAACTGAATGCTGGAAATGAAACTGAGCGTATAGCAGGGACGGGAAATGAAACTGTATGGATATCGACACCACAGCGTTAAAACATACCAATACCCTGACAGCGTTTTATTGTAATGCCGCCCTTGCAAACTTTTAAGACGCAGGTGCAGAGTTGGAAGGCCACAAGGCCGAGTGGGAAGCTCTGCGCGCGGAGGGACGAAGTGTGAGGGTGAGTGTGTTTAACAATGGAGGAGGGAAGGCGTAGGGAGAGGGAGAGGGCGCAGGAATGAGGGAAGGCGAAGGGAGAGGGTGAGGGAATGGAGTGAGGGGAGAGGGCGCAGGAATGAGGGAAGGCGAAGGGAGAGGGTGAGGGAATGGAGTGAGGGGAGAGGGCGTAGGGAGAATGAGTGAGGCCCAAAAGGGCGTTACGTAAAAAAAAATTTGAATTTGGATCTGCAGAAGACAGTTGCAGGACTGCTGGACTGGCAGAGCCTGCAGTTTGCAGATTGACAGAGCCTGCAAATGTCAGTGCTATTTAGGGAAAAAAAATGCAGAAAACAGTCTAGCAACTAGGAGCAGCAGAAAACAATTAATAAACATGACTGAGCAAAGGGTAGGGAGTTACACCACAGGGCAGAAATGCCAAATGTGGAGCTGGCTCTGATACCATGTCAAACCAGGAGGTAACTCCTCAAATCTGCAATGTCTATTAGCTGAAGAATGTACATGCTTATATAGATGGGAAGTGATGCTATTGGGATTCAGCTCCCAATGACTCTTGGCCTTCCTTATCTCCTAATAATAAATAATATACAAAAATAAATGTGCACACCCATCCATAGGATTAGGTGTCAACTATTTAACTTAGAAAAACTTATTTATTTTTTCTGAAATTCGACATGGGAGTCCCTCATAACCATATATATCATATAAAACTTCTTTCTCATATTATTGGTATGCAAATATCTTAATACACTCGTTTTAGGGTCAAAATCCTCACTTTTCCCCACCTTTTGCCTTGTAAAACGTTGTATAACTTTGGTGCTGTGTATTTTACTGAAGTTTAAGTTTTTTTACACCTTTATTAGGTACATGTATGTAGCTTTACATTGGTAATAACTCATATTACTCCAAATCTATAGTTGTTCCTGAAAAAAGGGATATTACAATGGTATCAGAGCAAGATCTTTGGCTCAGCCTGTGGCTGCAAGCCAAAGCGCTGAATCCATGAAGGAGGAAAATTTCAAGATCTATAGACAGATTCTGTATATTTCCAAGTAACCTCTGGATATCATCATTTTTTTAAACATGACATATCCAGTAAATTCCCCTGCAGTCAATATCTGGAATATAATTTTGAAATTCCTGAGAAGCGAACTTTTCAGTGATATTCCAGCAAGGAGCAAGGTCAAAATGATGAATAATATTGGTTTATTCTCATTTTATTTCATATCTAAGAATAAAATCCCCAAGGAGGTTGAGCAAGAAGAAGAAATAAGAAGTAGTGAAACTCCTAGTGAGTTTCAAGAGAAGAAAGATATTTTGATCAGATCTACAAGATCTATACATGAGGAAAATTATGAATCCTCATCTCATGGATATGTGCACTCAGCCATATCACCAAATCTTTAGCATTCTATCTATGATTTGTTCATGAAGATTAAGAAAGGAGGTGTGCCTAAGAAGGAGACTCTTAGATATTATTTGGAGGAGTATGAAGCTCAGTCCAAGGAGTTCAAAGATAACTTGAACTTCCAAGGATTCTGCAAGATCAAGGAGGGCAAAGTCATAAAGGAGGAGCAACATGGTAAGGGTAGATTTTATCTATCTATCTTTGATGGATCACCTAAATTTCCAGTCAGGGTTTGGGTGAAGGAGCTAGATGACTTTGTGCAACAACATCAAGTTTCAGAGGTTGAATCCATCAAAGAACCAGCACTGCATTTTGAAGGTAAAGCATATGCTTTATGGTTGTTTGAATCTTTTTCCTTTAAGAATGCCAATACACCTACTTATGAAAGGTTTATTGAGACATTGATAGAAACTTTTGATGAAGCTCCATGTGTATCATCTTCTGTTGATATTGTCAAACCACCTCAAATGAATCTTTTGCATGAGTTGGAAGGGTCTATGAATCCAAATCCCTTTTTGAAGACCATGGAAGAAGGTGTAAGTTTTTTTCATACCTTGCCAAGGGCAAGATCTCCATTGAGTGAAGGGTCCTCTTATCAAGAATAATGAAGGTTTCTCCTTACATATATTACCAAGATCTAAGGTCTGTTATTGATGGTGAGACAATTTCAGTTGTTAAAGAGGAGGAGAAGATAGGAGGTCATAACGTAGTCACAGCAAAAGCACCTCAAACACCTCATCAAAATGAAGCTGGAGCACTTGATCCAAGAGAAGAAACTCTTGCACTCTTGCAAGGAGTTCCACAAGATCTCACACATAGAGTTCTTGAGCAGCATGTACCACCATTGTCAAATGATGACATCTTGATGATAGAGGAAGGAAGAGAGGAGGAAGGGCATCACAAGAAGGAGAGCATGGATCCTTCTCTATTTCAAAGCCTTGAAGCACAAAGAAGGTAAGAGGACTTATGCATTGAAGGTAGGGGTAAATCTTTCTGCCTACATCCTTATTTTACTCTATGCCTTGACACCTCTTTGTAAGGAGGTACTTTACCAGGCGCACCTCTTGATAGGAGGAAATATAAAGTGTTATCTCAACTATAGGAAGCATACACATATTTGGCTAAAGAAGGAGCCTTGGGAGAAGCTAGAACAACATAGAGAATCTCTCAAGAATTCAGGAGAGAGATGAGCAGTTTCCTGAAAGGGACATTGCTAACTCCCACTTAGAAATCTGCACTGAGAAAGGAGAAATCAGATATCTATGATGGCATGAGCATGAGGGCACATGGCAACTCCATATCTTTGGGGCAGCCCATGATATATTCATTCACAAAGGATATTTATGAATATAGCAAGGGGATCTTAACCCTCTTGTATACATGGGCCAAAAGGAGGAGGTTTTGGAAAACAAGGACTTTCGAAGGGGAAGTTGATTCCCATGTACTCCAATATTGTCTTGAGCAAGATCAGCTGCAAATGGGGCAGAAAATGGAAGATTATGATGCTCCAACATGTGATTTTGATATCAAGGATGTCAAAGATGGGAGCCATGAGAAGACAAGGGCTGCACTTCAGACCTCTAAAGTGCTATCATTCTTGGAGAGCTTGGTTCCTTCTTGGGATTCCCAACTCAAGATGGAATACTCCAAGGACCTTTTCACATGGGGGGTTCTTTAAGGGGAAGTAAAGGATGAGAGGTTCAAGGTGGTGGATGGAGTTATCTATTTCTATAATCTTATTCTCTTGGTTAGTGACTCCAAACTCAAGGAGGGACTATTTGATGCCATCTATGAAATCCTGCTTTCCAAACCCACTGGTTTTGTCAAAGCATATCATACTCTCTTGGGTGGTTTCATATGGGAAGGTTTCAAGGAAGAGGTGCACTCTCATATGAAGATGTGCATGGACTAATTGGTAGAGGAGGAAGAGAATAGCTCTTGGGAAGAGCCATCATTCACATCTCCTTACCCATTGAGTGTGAGAGGGAACTCATCCATGAGTTATCCCACTTATGTAAAACAAGTATATAGAGAGGCTCACCCTCTTGAGCATTATTATGTATCTCCTATATGCTTATATTTTTATAACACTCATTTGCAGGATATGGTGCCAAGATGGGGCACTAAGTATGAGGAGTTTCATGGGTCACTCAAGGCCATGAACTATATTGATGCAGGTCATTCCTTGGAGAATCTTGGGAAGCTATTATATTCTTCATGGTGTGATTCCTTTACACCAACCATGATGTGCATTCTCCAAGAATTCCCAAGGTATGAAGCAATAGACAAGTGTTGAGGAAGGCACTTGTCATATCTCATTCTATGGAAGTTAGGGATAAAACTGCACTGGTTGCACATGGGGGAACATCTTCCTTCTCATTTATCACACATGGCAGCTAGCATGTTTCTAATCATGATCCCACAAGCTGAAGATGTCATTATATTTCTTGGGGGCAGAGTTGGAGGAAAGGCACACTTGTTTAATGTGCCCTTGGGGGAAGGAGTTCACCATTCCTTTTTCATTGCATGCTTCAATGGGAGCATGAGATTTTGTATGGCCACTATGATAGATCACATGTCTCTTTGTAAAGTGAGCCATATGTTTGTTGGTAACATGCCTCTCATATGTTTTGGGGAGGATTTCTTCTATGGATTTCCAAGCTGGGAGGTGATACACTTCATTTGGATGATAGCATGGAGATGGGAGTCTTTCATGGAGCATGAAAATCCCCATGATTGTCACCAATCCTATCTTGAGGAGGCCATGGATCAGCAAGAAGGTTTCCCCAACAACCTTCCATTTCTTCATGATGAGATCCTTTGGGTTTATTCATCAAAGGAAAACTTGCATATGGAGGAAGGACCATTGGGAGACAAAGGTATTGCAGAAAATTTAGAAGAATGGAGGAGACTATTTGATGAGGAGGCCACAAGAGAAGAAGGGGAAGTTTTGTAGCACCCTTGCAGTTTCTTGAGGACAAGCAACATTTGGGAGGGGGAGACTATAATATTCCTAAATTAGCTTCAGTTAATTTGAACATTAATTTTTCCTTGTTTATTTTTTCATTTCATAATTGATGAATAAATTGTAAAGGAGGACATGTAAAACTCCTAAAAACCAAGAATAAATCAATGCATATGTGAACAAAGACATATCTAGGCTATGTAAATTATATCTACAGGTGTGAAAGGGGCTACAACACAAGAGGGGATCCTATTTGACCAAGTCAAACAACACAGTCAAGATGCATTGAACCTCTTTGAGGTACAACATAGTTCTAGAAGGAGGTTGTAATGTGAAAAGGGTTAAATGATTCAAGGTGGTTTAGGGTTTGGAAAGACTCCTATCTTATAAAAGGAAGAGGAGGGCAGGAAGGAAAAGGTTGTTGAAGATGTTATTTCTGAAGGTCTGTCTGCTTAGACATCCCTTGTTGGGCATTCCTATTCAGGAATCCCACCTCCTTCCTTGAGCAGCTCTTGGAGGAGAATTGTGTTGAACTTCTCCACTATAAAGCTTGGGCCAATTTTCACCTTAAATTACAGCACTGCTCATGATTGAGGGTTTAGCTATCTTGTGAGTTGCAACAAGTGGAGATCTAGATCTGCTCAGATCTAGATGATAGCAGTGGCTCTTTTTAGTGAGAGTGTCATTTAGCCTCCTCAAAGTGTTCATTTTCTGATTATAATTCAGATCCACATCTTGGCATCAGGCCAAATCATATTTAGAAGCTATAGCACTATCGCTCTCCCTAAGACGACGTTATTTGCAGATCTACAGCTGGAGGGTGCTTTGCTTGCTTTTTGGAGGAGAGATCTCCGGTGTTGGGTTTCTTCCTTCACTATGGTGATCCATAGATTGGAAAAACAATATATGTTCTGTTTCAGATCTGATCTGTTATGTACTTGCATTATTCATAATTTCTGAATCATTCTGCAGATCTGAAGTTTTAGATCTCAGATCTACTTCCGGTGCTTCATGTTTTGAGAAAATCCCCAAGGGGAATGTATAGATCAGCTTCTCTTGTACATGGATATATATTAGATCTATATTTTTATGTAAATATCTGATCCAGATCTGAAGATTTAATAAACTACTGCTTCATACCTAAAAATAACGTTGTCACTGTTATGCAGTCATTTTACATGGTTGTAGCACCTCTTTCTTGAGGATTTCTTATGTATTCTTTCATTCTTCTCCTGTAAAGTGTATGAGTTATGTCCCTGAGATTATTTGTGAATTTTTAGACCCTATTTCATTCATACCATTCATAAATCCACGCTCACATGCTTCAGTAAATTTCTGCATAAATCTAGTCTTGGGAAATCAGGGTTTTCTAGCCTAGTTAGGAAAGGAGGAATTGTTTAACTTAGAAAAACTTACTTTTTTTTGCTGAAATTTTACATGGGAGTCCCTCATAACCCTAGATATCATATATAACCACTTTACCATCTTATTGTTGCACAAATCACTTAATACACTTGTTTTAGGGCCAAAATCCTCACTTTTCCCCACCTTTTGCCTTGTAAAACGCTGTATAAATTTTCTGTTGTGTATTTTACTAAATTTTAAGTGTTTTTATACCTGTATGAGGTACATGGATATAGCTTCACATTGTTAATAACTCATATTATTCCCAATCTGTAGTTGTTCCTGAAAAAAGGGATATTACAAAGGGCAAAGGCAAGGCCAAATCCGATGCCCCGAAACCAGAATCCTCCAAACCACGTACTGATGATGGTTCACAACAAAAACCAAAGTACCTTTGCTTGATATGTGATGAAGACCACTACACCTAAGATTGTCCCTGATGATCCGAGGTTAGTCAACTTCTTAAAGGATATAAGGGAACTTTGATAGTTCTTAAAGAACCTTTTCCATCTCAACAGAACCAGATGGTCAAGAAGCCTTCACCATATGCACCATTTGGGTCCTAGGTTTTCATGATGATTGGTGCTACGTCAGTTTCTATTGCCACTAGGTCGAAGGATTATGCCGGATCACGCCAGGCAGCTGGGAAGGAAGTCATTGATGGTCCACCTCCCCCATCTGCCTCCGATCCTCTAGAAATTGAGAAGCCCAGCACTGAACCCATTGTATGGCCACCTTCCAAAGGTGCTCTTCGAAAGTATTCCTATAATCCAAATGCCCGTGCTGGTCAACATCAGCATTGTTGAGGATTTGGCACATGCACCCTCCACGATGTCTGTGTTGGAAGTACTTCAAAGTTTCCCATCTCAACGGAAAGCTCTATTATCTACAATCGATGGAATTGATCCTGCCGATTCCAGCCTTCACACCTTCGATCTAGAGAATTTCATCCCTCGACTTCTGCACTAGATCGCCCTTGTTATACAAGTTGTCATCAATGGCCTCAATATTCATAGAGCCATTGTGGACGAAGGTCCCTCTACCTGCATTATGTCATCTGCCTGCTGGAAAGCAATCGGCTCTCCAGCTCTCACTTCATCTCCCAATGCCCTCGAGGAATTCGATGGAAGGGAATCAAAACCCTTGGGTGTTCTCATGAGTATACCGATCACATTAAAAGGTAATACGATCAACGTGGAAGTGGAAGTGGTTGATGCCAAACTTAAATACAATCTTCTACTCGGTCGTAGTTGGACCCATGCCACGCTATGCGTTCCATCCACCCTCTTTCGTCTTTCGAAATTTCCACATGAGGGAAAGATTATTACTATCGATCAGTTGTCTTTATTTACCTCATCCTCTGAGAAAAATGTGCCATACATGGATCAAATTCCTAATCCCCCTGACAGTGTAGGACCTGGTATTTTCAAGGACCCCATTCTCATGGGTATTTTTCCCATTCCACCACTGAACACTATTCAAGTCAACATGATCTCTAGTTCAGATGACCCGTGGATCATCCCTTCTCATGAATAGGTGGCCTCTTTTGGAGAATCGATGCCTTTGACCCTAGTTGAAATCAATTATTGCACAGATCGTTGCTGCATCAGATCCTCCTCCTGCTGAAAATGCTCCTTTGAGCATGGCTCTTGATGTTTATTCTCAATCCCCTTGTCTCGACGATGCAGATTCGCCCGATCCTTTGAGAGAAGATTTTTCATCTGACGAAGCTATCATGGAGACTATGTCTCTCAAAGATCTGCCATGGAGCAATGGACTTCATTGTTCCTAATTCATGCCTGACCTGGGGGCAATGTCTAATTTTCTCGAGCGTTTTCAATCTCAGGTTCCCTCTTCACCTCTCCAAATGCCAATATTGACTCATAAAGTACTTTCAGAAGGAAATCTGAGTAATATTACCCAAACAATGCCTATCGAAATCTCCGTTAAACTGGGGTTCATCAAGAACATTCACATGGGAGTCACTTGTTCTCCCAAAGAGATTCAAGCGTACACTAGCCTTTTCCGCGAATTCCAAAATTTTTTCACATGGTCTTATGAAGAGATGCCTGGGATTGATCCCAGTATCGTCATGCATAAAATTCCCACCTATTCGGGTACGAAGCTTGTGCGCCAATGTCTGCGCCCAGTGCATCCTCGAAAATCCGCTACTATATAAGAAGAAATTGAGAAACTTCTTAAAGCAGGCTTCATATATCTGATCCCTCTGATAGAATGGGTTTCCAATATTTTCCCTATGGATAAGAAGTAGGGCACAATTCGGTTCTGTGTTGACTACCGAGATATCAATCGGGCTTGCCCTAAGGACAACTATCCCACCCCCTTTATAGACTAGATCGTCGATGATTGTGCAGGGAATGAGATCTATTTCCTTATGTACGGTTTTTTAGAGTTATAATCAAATTAATATCCTTCCATCCGATCGACATAAGACCACCTTCATCTATCCGTGGGGCACATTCGCCTATAAGAAGCTCTCGTTCGGCTTGAAAAACGTTGGGGCTACCTTCCAGCTTGCCATGTCCTATGCCTTTCATGACATACGTAACATTGTTCAGCCGTATCCGAATGACCTGCTGGCTCATTCAGCTCAGCACGAAGACCATCCTGAACATCTCCGCCAGATTTTTCTCTGCTGCAGACATTACAACATCAGGCTTAATCCTCAGAAGTCCCTCTTCTGTGTTGACTCTGGTCATCTTTTGGGATTCATTGTCTCTAAAGACGGAATTCGTCTTGACCCTCTCAAGGTTGAGGCTATTGTTAATCTCCCTTCTCCATCGTTGTTGCATCAACTTTAGAGTCTTCAGGGGAAAGTGAATTTATTACGTCGCTTTATCCCAAACTATGCAGAAGTGGAAAAAAGGGTTTACATGCCTTCTAAAATAGGATGTTCCTTTCCATTGGGATGATATTGCTCAGCAATCCTTCGATAAAATTGAGACGTGGCTTGTCAACGCTCTGTTAATACGTCCTCCCAACTATCATCGTGACTTTACCCTCTATCTGGTTTCAGCATTCAGCATGATAGCCATGGTTCTCGTACAAGATGACGATGATGGAAATGAACATGTGGTTTATTATCTATCTCAGAATATCCTCGACATTGAAACGTGTTATTCCCACGTCGAAAATTTGGCGCTTGCCGCAGTCCAGGTGATTTAACGGTTTCGCCATTACATCCTATTGTGCACGGTAACCGTGATTTCTAACTGCAACCTGATGAGTTACATTTTGTCTCGACAATTACTGGGGGGCAAGTAATCCAAATGGATAGTGATCCTTTAGGAGTTTGATTTGGAGTTCACTACTGCCAAATAAAAAAAGTCACTGGTTTTTTCTGATCTCATCTGCTCTCTCCCTATCAACTTTGCTCTGTCTCAATCCGAGGATCATATCCCAGATGAAACTCTCTTTTTAATCAACACTCTCGATCCATGGTATGGTGATATCATCATGTACCTTTATAAATCTACCTTCCGGTCCAGGTTGACGAAGGATGCTCGACGTCATATTCAGCATCAATCGCAACCATATCACATTGTCAGAGATACCTTATATCGTGTCGGAGTCGATTCTATGCTCCGCCGATGTTTGAACTTGGAAGAGGCTGAGAAAGATTTGAATGACTGTCACAGTGGCACCTGTGGTGGTCACATGTCTGGTTATGCTACTGCCCAGAAGATTCTGTGTGTGGGTTACTTCTGGCCATCTATATTTAAATATTGTATTGTTGCAGTAAGAAAGTGTCATGCGTGCCAGATCTTCCAATGTAAGATGTGTGTGCCACCCCTCCCTTTACATCCTCTCATTACCATAGGCCCTTTTTCCAAATGGGGCATTGATTTTATGACATTTAACCCTCACTCAGTCAGGGGGCATGCTTATATCATCATTGCTGTAGACTACTTCACCAAGTGGGCCAAAGCAATTCCTACATTAGCGGTTGACGGTAAGACAACTACTCAATTCATTTTCAACCATGTAATCACGCATTTTTGCGTTCCTCAAGCCATTGTCACTGATCATGGCACTCATTTTAGGGACTACATGATGGCAGAGCTGACATCGAAGTTGGACTTGCGTCATGACATCTCAACGCCATACTACCCTCGGGAAAATGGCCAGGTTAAAGCTGTGAACAAGGTTCTTGTCACTATGCTTCAATGAACAATTGGTATACACAAATCCAATTGGCATCTCCAATTGTTATCAGCTCTCTGGGCCTACCGAACGTCAGTGAAGAGCACGACCGAATTCACACCTTTCCAGTTGGTGTATGGTCTGGAAGCTACGCTTTTGGTTGAATGTGAGATCCCTACACTGAATTTGGCTGTGGAATTACTGCCCAAAACTTCCCCGGAGGAAGAACTTCTTCTATATTTGGAAAGACTAGAAGAAACTTGTCTCTTGGCTGCTTTGGTTATCGAGGCACAGAAAAAGCGGGTTAAAGCTCATTTGGATCAAATGGTTTCTCCACACTCTTTTATTGAAGGGGACCTCATCCTCTTGTATGATCAAGCACATGATAAGCTTGGGGCAGGAAAATTCTAGCCTATGTGGCATGGGCCCTATATCGTCAAATGCGTATTGAAAAATGGGGCCTATGAGCTGATCGATTATGAAGGTCTTCCTTTGGCACAGCCTAGAAATGGGCTGTACCTGAAGAAGTATTACGCTTGAATCATTCTTTTTTAGTGTATGTACATAGGTGATTTCTTCATTTTTGTGCATGTGTGGTGTGGTGTGCTTTGTAAGCGTCTTTCTGCTGATTGGGTCTTCCTGATTATGCAGATGTCTATTAATCCTTATGTCGGTTTCGTGGATGGTGCCTCCTGCAATACCAGGAATCTATCTTCGGCAGCCTGGGTAATCTACAATCCTACTGGTGAGTTAGTTAATTTACAAGGTGTTTTTCTAGAGCCCGCTACAAATAATGTCGCGGAATATAGTGTCGTTTTGGAATTATTGAATGAGGCCATTAACCTCATTATTCATGCAATACTTGTATATCTGGACTCACAGCTTGTAGTGTTACAACTCAATGGTCATTATTCAATTAGGAACCCATCCATTTTAAGACTGTATCTACGTATTTTTTTACTGGAAAGAAATTTTGATTACATCACATATCAGCATATACCCAGATGACTGAATGCATTAGAAGACGAAGTAACTAACATGGTATTAGATAGACATTTACACAACTTGTAAAAAACATCATCATATGTGAAAAAGATCCAGGAAGAAATATATATATATATATATAAATAGATATATATATATATATATATATATATATATATATATATATATATATATATATATATATATATATATATATGTCGAATTTTTGTAGTGTGTGCATCATATAAATTCCCAAAAATATGCATGTTTGTTTTAATTGCATCCAGGGACAACATGTCTCTCAAAAATATGCAAATGAAAAGCCTGGGCGACTAATCAGCATGGTGCTCATAGCAGCATGTTACTGCCTACACCAATCCCCTCAGTAAGCGATGAAGGCGACTAGGCACCCCTACGGTGTGCCTCTGATAAGCCATATGGACATCAACTAGGCGACCATAATCAGGAATCCCATGGGCGATTCCATCTAAGTTCTGAACCAGCTCGTTCCCCTCACCCCCATCACCTTGAGGGTAATAAGCGAGAGGGGTCCTCCGCGCAATCAGTGACATCCCGGCGGGCCTCTCTAGGCCAACATCTGCATACATATAGGATTAGTTGTTAGAACATGCATGTATAAAAAAACCAAAAAAAATCATAAAATTCATAAAATCAAAAATATTCTTACCCAGCTCCTCATCCCAATCCTCTCCTTCCAGGAGTGGAAGGTATGGGTCTCCTGTGAAATCAGTACCGGCATAGGGCCAATCCTCTATGACGATCAACTGTCACTAGAGCCATTCGAAGAACTTAGGCCGCCATGACATTTGCTGCCCCCCTCCTACTCTGGGCATCAACACTGCCTATCGAGCCATCCGTGGCTCTCTCAAAGGTGGCTCTGCAACTATTGCCCCCTGGCCCTGGAAGATAGGTAGCCATTCCAAGCTCAACGATACCAAAATTTACCTGTACCTAAACTGCTTCAGTTTGGCCTTTTTACATTTTTTCAATTGCCATTTGATATTCTTGGTTATGGCTGTGGCCCAATTAAATAATATAGGGCTCATAGATTCTGATGCCAAGAGGAGCTACATTTTGGTAGCCTCATGCGCCACCTGCGACCCCGCAACCCGCATAATAGTATGTAGGACCACTCTGAGTGCTATATCGGGAACATTTTGAATGTCGAATTTTCCACTACCTGATCCTATTTGTGCCCCTGGGCACACTGTTTCCATAACCATCGACATCTTCTCACTAGAAGGCCTAGTACCTGTCATGATTAGAACTAAACCTGTGTGAGACAATCTAGTGTTGAAGTAGACATCGGACACTTCGAGTTCAAGCACTTGATCTCGACGCCTAAAATTCTCTTCATTCTCATCCCAAATATTTATCAAATATTGTAACAGCTCAGGTTGTGCTCCCTTTCTTTCCATTCAATCACCATTTTGGCTTTATACCTACATAAAATTGGCCATAAGCACATCATAAGATCCCTTGGGCATTAAAAAATTTAATTGTTTGGTTAAATTTTTGTGAAATTTGAGCAGAAAATGAGGTTGCACAGTTGGCGCGACTATTTTGATGATAGTCGCGCTAGCTGGTGCGACCCATTTGCAAAAAGAGCTTGATTGGCGCGGGTCCATGCCTCATACCTGTGCCAACCATGGAAGCCCTAAATTCTCAAATCCTCCCCTTAGGGATGCCAAATCACGATGGAAAACTATTAAATATGGATTAAAACATAGCTAATGGAAGCAACTCTTACCTGGAAAAGACGGGGTCTGAAATGATGCACTGGATCGTCCACAATTGTCACCACAAGATCACAGGGAAATAGCTCACTATCACTCTACACAAGAGGTAAACAGTAAAAATTAAATATGTTTTTACTATTTGGTCATATTTATAACTTTTCAAAATCAAAATGAGGTTTTGGAGCTTATTTTTCTGATATTTTATCATATTTTTTTCTAAAAATGGGTTTTACACTTGCTTTTTGTGCAGCGACAAGTTTTCACGTGACTAGGATGATGACATGAGTTATATTTTATACTTTTTCGAACTCGGTAAAAACATGAAAAAGTCACTACTGGAGTCATCTTTCAACTCTTTTCTGACTCTCTAAAATTGAAAAGATTGCCGAGTTACTTTTCATTTTGAGCTCGTTAAATTGGCTATGAAATGACATCTACCCAGTATATGTTTACCCCTTTTTTAGGCTAGGATAGATTATTTAAGAAAAATGAATACCCTAGCCTATTGCGACTAGGAGGTTCTCTCAGATATTGTTTTCTACCTTTTCAGATCTGCGAGACTATCTACGAAAGGGGACTATTGGAGTTTTCTTTTTCGATGTCTTTTCAAACTCTCTAAACATGAAAAGACATCGAGTTCTTCCTTTGTCAGACTAGTTAAAAACTGATGACATCGGACTCCATTGCAATGACGTTACTTGAGTTCCTCCTTCCTAAGGCTCATTAAATGCACTAGGTTGGATTTGTCTGAAGAAAAAATTATACCGTAAGCATGTGCTATCCCCTTCAAGCTTGTTTCCAAAAATAATTGGGGTACTCACCAGAAATGGTGGGGAAAAATGGAACTAGTATGACCATCATGTCGGCAGTATGTCGCTCTTGAACATGGCACTTGTCTGCATTCGTGTCGGGTTGGGAACATCTCATCTCGTTATCTTCTTGCCTCCGTGGGTTTGGATAATCTCTTTTGACCGCTCATCTGCTCTTTGCCACATCATCATGACCTCAGATCCGTTGATGTCAAATTATACCAAATCCAATGTCATGCTGCTGATATGTTCAAGAGAAGTTGACCTCTATAGTTTTCAACCTCCCTCTAATTCTCTACTGATCTTGATTCACAAACATCATGTTCATCTATCTCATGTCGATGATGTAGGAAACACTATGTCCCACCTTCGATCAAGGTCACTTCCTATCGACTTCAGCTCATTATCCAAGAAGTTGGTTTAGAGACTCCCTTCAGGTACCTTGGAGCCTTGATGCCTCAATGGCAGGTTCTTCGCATTCACCGTAAGGTTTTCATTACTAGCCTTCGACTGAATGATTCTGCGGGTGTTTGATGCCAGCTCACTGTTCACATTCCATGGATTGTACCTATAGTACCTTGAGGGCCATCCTCATTATTGGTGGTTCCTCTCACGTCTATTAACGACTTTCATTATTGACTGGTAATCAGGCGATGTTCTTGCATGTTCGACTTCAGCTCACTTATTCACATGCTCGGACTTGTACTCTGTTCGGGTCGAGATGGAGCGCAAGACCCTAGATTTTTTCTGATGAAATCCAGGCTGTAGATTTTGTGGATTATCATGATTTTTTACATGACTCATCTGACTGGATGGCTACGACCATACCTGAGTCTACCTGTACATCATTATTTACTGGATGGCTGCATCCATACCTTGGATCCCAGTTGTTGTACACTCTATTATGGATGGCTGTGCCCATACCACATATCATGTATCAGATATATCAGTTGTACTTGTATGCAGGTATTCTGAAGGCAGTGTTTTCAGTTGGGCGCATTCTCATAAAGCATTTCACCCCTCCCTCTCTCTCAGACCTCATGCTTTAGGGGGCATCTGTTACACAACATTTTGTCATTGTCCCTGCAATTCCTCATCCCGTACATTGGAGGACTATTCCTATGACCTGTGAACAATAAAATGTCCTAAAACCACCTTCATGAGATCCTCTTGCATAAGGACAAACATTCTCCTGAAGAAATTTTCCTCTGAAAAACCCTAAAAACAAATGTTTTAGCCTTGGCGCGACTAGCTAGTTCATCCCTCATGCCAATGGGGGAAATCCACACTAGAGGGCACGCCAAATGGCACTTTGTCCCTATGTTTCACTTGCACCAAGCTTATTAAGGGATTTTTAAAAAAAATAAATGGTAGAATTTTGATTCTAACAAACTCCTGAATGAATCATCAAAAGGAGTTGAGTGGTTTGGCTCCGGATCTCCATGTATAGGAAGTGGTTTTCCACCTATCATGGAACCTTCCTAAGAGATAGGGCCTATCCCATGATTATAGGGATCCCAACTCCCCTTCGTCCATTTATAAAAGCTTTCCTTCTCCATTAGCAAGCTAGCTAAACTTGTAGGAAGGATAATATAGCCAGGCAGCTATTGAGAGCGAAGCCGAAGAGAGAGAGCTTCGTCCAAATTCCTGACAGGCTTTGTTGAGACACGCTCCACTATTAGCCCCGCCGAAGGAAGATCAAAGTGTCAGACCATTTGGTTGTAATCTCCCTTTTGTAATTTATAATATAAGCGACTCTGATTTTGGTTCCATTCATGTGTTCATTTCTTTATGTAATGCAATGAATTATATCCTCTCTGATTGATATATGGTTACATGCTTTAGATTCTACGTTGTATGTCATTGTTTCCTTGCATGTGTACATGTGTTCAGACGTGTCTAATGGACGAATCATGATCTATCAAGAAAGGAATGGGAAAATTCATATTTTCTTCAATGAAATCTATGTGGGATTTGAGGTAGGCACTCATCGCAATCTTTGTATTTTTTGTAACTAGGAACCAACGTCATTGCATGACTTGATTGTTGCTAGACCCGATCTAGGCTAGTGGGATCGCTTCTGTTTGCAGAGGGGATTTACCTCCTCAAGAAAGAGTTTAGGCCCATTGCCTCATCAATTCTGATCCCAAAAAAATGCTTTAGATGTGCCCCAACTGAACATGTCGAAGGAGATCTGCAACATCAAGGAAAAAGGTTGTAAACTTCTTTTTCTCTATCAACAATACATGACTAGTTTTTGGTTCCAACTTTGTTTCTGTTTATATGAAAAGTGTTTAGCTCTCTTAGACTAGCTGAATAACTATAGACGAATGTATATGCTTATATGTTTTCATCGTTTGTTTGGTCTTTGTGCAGATGCCTGAACATCACCACCAATATGGAGCATGAGATGTGAAGACAAAGATCGAAGGATCGCTACCAGGTGCCACGAAAAAAGCATTGGACCAAGATAGGATATTTTTCTGGTTCATATTTAATTTATAAGATAGAAATCTAGTTGCCCAGCATGTTCCCTTATTTCTAAACCCACCATAGGGCTAAAGGGATCGCCTTTGTCTACAAAGGGGATTTTCCTACTCAACAAGTTGGCGACCATACTGGGGATCAATGTGTCTGTCGTTTCTCATTGATTCATTTAGAGTTTTTCTTGTCTATATGACTTTGGTCGTATTTACATTTATCTTCTTTTTTTTTCTTGTCTAACTATGTCAAGCCATCCTACCTATTCTCAGAGTGTCAAGCTTGGATTTTCCTCAACTTCTTTTTCTCCTTTCCTTGGTTTTCTAGATCGGCGTTGTTGCTTCCTTGATAGTCGCACTCATTGGCATGGGTTGCCTATTTTACAGGTGCGATTTCCCCTGTTCATCTTAGATTATAGCTGAAAAGTCACGCAAAACCCTATAGTTTTGGATTTGGGCATCTTTCATGAGTTTTTCCAGTACATATTGCCTCTAGATTGGTTTTTCTCTCTTGGATTAGTCCACTTGGATTGTTTTTGGCTTCCCTGTCTCATTATTTTTAGCTGATTCTCTCTCATATGATCAATGTCGTTTCGTCATCCTAGGGTTTCTAGGTGTCTTCCATTACTTATTTGGTCACCTCTTCACTAAACTTCTGAGTTGTGTGTGAATTATTCTAGTCTCTTTTCTTTTTAGCTTCTGGAATGATTGTTTGGTATTTTCTCTCGATTATATGTGTTGTTGAGTCATTGAAATATCATCCTGGTGCCTTTTTCACCTTCCATCTATCATATTGAGCATAGATCACATTGCTCACTGAGTTGATTGAAATTATTCTTTCTGCGTGAAGGAATGCATGTCTGTTTTGAGTGTGTTTTACATTCATGTTGGATTGGTCTCTTCATTTTTTATCATTTCATTTGAGTTGCTCAAAAATAGTATTCATTTTTTCGTTTTAGTGTAACAGTGCATTATTGCTTCTCATTCATCTAAAAGAACATAATTTTCATTTTTTCCTCTTGATTCGAAAATGAAAAGTAGTGTTTTGCATTACTAACTTTCTCATTACAAAGTGAACAACAAGAGAAAATATTTTCATTTTCTATTTGGGTTGTGTTAGGAGAATTAGGAAAATTTATTCTTGCATACGATTGATTGTTGCTTCATTGTGAGATTCTATCCCTCTCTTGGCTAGTTGTTCATTGAATTGGAGTGATTTTATTTTTCATATAGTTGTGCATTAGATATTTGAGATGACATTCGGTAAGGCCTTGAAACTAAAACATAATTTCAAGATAAACTTTAAAATGAACTGAATCAATCTAAGGAAGCATCAAAACTTAAAGATCACATTTAGAGGACTAGGCTAGTGATTTTTTCCTGCGTCATTAAACCTAGTAGTTGTTGTTCGCCATTTGGAATTAGACAATGATAGCACAAACTTGTGCTCCCCTTACCGTAGAGTATATAAAGGGATACACTCATAGGTTGCAATAATTTGTCCATAGGATGCCGAGTATACCACCCAGTAACCATGATACACTGAACACAACGTTTGGGGAGACTGCCTGCACGTACATTAAGTCCTTGGTAATTTATCTTTCATTTGATCACCAAGGTGTATATTGCATTTCACAGGAGATTTGTACACTCTCTTTATTATATTTACTGAGTAGACATTTTTATCTTTCCGTGACTCTCTAAAATTTGAAAAGATCATTGAGCACTTGTCCTTTCAATCTCATCCAACTTGAAAGTGACTAGAGTCATATTTTTCCCTTTTATCGACTCTTAAAATATGAAAAGGTATAGTTTTGTTTTAGTGTCATAAAATTGATTACCTACGATTAAAGGTCCATTAAAGTTATTTTCTTGGCTAGTTCATAAGTGATTCCTTATTGATTGGCCTGGAAGCCTCAAATTGATCATCTCTTTTCTCTCCTATTTTTGAGACAAAGTCACAGTGGTAGAACCACCATTTTCTTTGTCCCCTTCTTACCTCGTAGTGAAGATCCTTCTCCTGAATTTTCTTCAGAGACATCTCAGTCTATTACGACTCTAGGCTAATGGCGTTCTATTATTCTGAATATTCAACCTCTTTCCTCCCGATCTCCTCTTGAGGAATCATTTGATATCAATTGGCAACCTCTGGACTTTTGGGCCTCTTTTAGAGAAGATCCCCCTTTACCCTTGGAGCCACTTGCATCACCATTAACCCATGTTTTACTTGCCACTGCTCATCGCCTTTTCGCTGACAGCATGTCTTCATCTGTCATGGATGCCATGAGTCCTATTAGTAGTGAAGGGACTTATGTTTCTATGGGAGAATATCAGTTTCCTCTAGATAATTTTCCTTATGTCTTGGGTCAACCTTCCTCAGAGCTTTCATCTCTCCTGGTTGGTTATCATTCATTGGTTCAGATCATTTCTGGTGCTACCTCTTTGTATCAGAATCTGCTATGGTTGGGTACACCAACTCCTTTGAAGGGGTTGTTTTTATCAGGTCCATTCTCTTCGACTCCTATCGCGTCGACAGTTGTTACGCCTATCCCAACCCATCCCACTATTTGTGTGGCTTCATCCGCATCATATGTTAGTGTGATTATGTCATTACCGCCATCTTATACTATTCATGGGATGCTTCCTATTGCTTCTGTGATACCTATTGGACCCGTCGTGAGTGGATCACAGCCTCACGTATCAGGATTCCATCAAAATACTGGTAGTACACATATTTCCTTTAATCCAATTCCTAGAGGTTAGACGTACGATCAATATATTATGGCTATTCAGCAACAAAATTACTTCCCTCAAGGTTCTCAGTAGGTTCAATCTCCCATAAATCCTCCACATTACTACGATGAGCATGGAAATCACATGTATTACCATGGCCCCGTTCCATGCAATCCATTGTATGTTCAAATGCCACAGATACTGGTTAACCCCAACTAGTTTACGTTCCTACAGGGAAAACCCTATGATCCGCAAGGACAACCCTATTAGGGACAACCTTCAGTCCAACAGGGACAAACCTACACTCCTGTTGGTCAACCTTATGTTCAGCAATGAGCACCTTATGCTCCTCAGTGGCAAGCCTATCCATCTCAGGGACAACCTTTTGTGCAACAAAACAAGTCTTACATTCAACAAGGCCCAACTTTTGTACAACAAGGTCAACCCTCTACTACTAAGTCGGGCTAACCTTGTTTTTAGGGGAAACCTGGCTCGTTTCAACCATCGGTTCAACCTGTGCCTCAGGGACAGCCCAGTGGATATCAACACCCAGGCTAACTTGCACCCTAGTGACAGCCTATCAAACTCCAACATCTAGGCCAACCTGCATCCCAGGACAGCCTGTCCAAATTCAATATCCAGGTCAACCTGCACCCCAGGGGTAGCCCATGCAGCCTCAGGGCCCACCTTTTATTCCTAAAGGTCAATATTTCATGGTACAAGGTCAACCTCAAGGCACTACTTACATTCTAAAAAAAAATCCATATGTTGCTCAGACAAGACCTCAATGGTTTTCTTAGAATTAATATCTTGGTCCTCAACTGGTGTATGGGCAGAATTATCAAGAAGTTTTCCCAACCTGGCTGGAATCCCAATAATGGTCTCTATCAAATGCATGCAATGACTTTCAATCTGAAATTTCCATTTCTTTCTACACTGGAACTGCACGATGTGTTAAAGTTGACAAATAAACCTATCCTTCATAATCCATATTTGCCCCCAGTTCCTACCAAAATCACTGGTGATTGTTCCAAATTTGAAGTGAAGTCTGGAGAAGACCCCCAAGCGCATATTATGACATATCATCTTTGATGCTCCTCTTACTCTTGGGTTGAAGATTCAATTCAACTACATCTTTTCCAAAGGACTCTCACTAGTGTCGCTGCAAAGTGGTACATTGAGCTCTCCTGCAACATATTCCAAGATTTCAACTCTCTTTCCATGGCATTTCTCATGCACTTTCAGTTACCAGTTCGTTATGAAACTAGGATGCACCTCCTAACATCCTTGAAATAGGATCGGGATACTCATATCTCTGATCATATTCATGAATGGAAGTGGTGTCGTCATTTGATCAAGTTTGATATTCCTAATAAAATTCTAACTAATTGGTTCACTACCTCTTTTATCGGTCTGATTGCGAAGTAAATTGCTATGGGGGCATGTGTCACTGAGGAACAAGACATCACTCATACTCAGTACCTCGATCTTGTGTACTCTCAATCTGGCACGTTGTATGACCTCTTGCCCGATGCTCTATGACATGGAACTACCAAAGCACTGGTGATGCCATCTATTGACAATATCATTAGTTCTATGTCTTAGACTTCTCGTAAGTCTTCTCCGAATCCTGCGAAGCAAAAATATACTTCTTCCACTGATATTGCTTCTCAGCCACCTTCTAATCCTGGTAAGACTGCGAAAGTGAATGCCATCAAGTCCACTCCCATGGATAAGGCTTCCAAAGGTAAGAATAATGGTAAAGGCAAGGCCAAAGCCAGTGCCCTAAAACCTAGTGTTGATGATGGTTCAAAATGTAAACCGAAGTATGTTGTTTAATTTGTGAAAACGAGCATTACACCAAGGATTTTCAACGACGGGCCGAAGTGATTAAACTGCTCAAAGGCACTCAAGTCACTCCAGCAGTTCTTAAAGAACCATTCCCATCGCAGCAAACTCAGATGGTGGAGCAACCTCAGTCCTCCACCCTGTTTTCCTCTTAGGTTTTCATGATGCATGTTGTTGCACCCATCTCTATTGCTACCTGATCGAAAGATTATAGAAAACCACAACAAGCAGCAGGGAAAGAGATCATAGATGGTCCTCCTCCCCTGCTTGCTTCTGGCCCTCTTCACATTGAAAGGCCCAGTCTTGAGCCCGTTGTACGACCACCTTCCAAATTTGTACTCCGAAAGTATTCCTATAACCCAAATTCCCGTGCTGCTCAAAATTACAGTATTATTTAGGATTTGGCTGAGGAGCCATCCACTATGTATGCATTGGAATTACTTTAGATCTGTCCATCACAACGGAAGGCTTTGCTATCTGCCATCGGAGGGGTTGACCATACCGATCCCAGCTTTATCACTTTTGATTTGGAAACTTTCGTTTCGCGTCTCCCTCACCAGCTTGCAATGATTATTCAAGTTGGGATTAATAGAAAGAATATCCATCGAGCAGTTATGGATGAGGGTGAATCTACTTGCATCATGTCTTCTGCATGCTGGAAATCCATTGGTTCTCCAACCCTCAATCATTCACCAAACGATTTAGAAGCTTTTTATGGAAGAGAATCTTGCCCTCTTAGTGTTCTCGCCAGTTTACCTATCATGTTAGAAGATAAGACATGTTAACATTGAGATTGAAGGCGTTGATGCCAAAATCAATTATAATCTTCTCCTCAGTCGCATTTGGACTCACGCTATGCTATGCGTTCCATCCACTCTCTTTCATGTTCTTATATTTCCACACGAAGAAAAGATCATCACTGTCAATTAGTTTTCCTTTTTCACTTCCATGTCCTTCGAGAGAAACATTCCATATGTAGATCGTATTCCTACACCTTATGAGAGCATAGGACTGAGGGTTTTCAAATATCTTGCCCTTATAGGTCTTCTTTCTATTCCTCCACCCAATACTGCTTAGGTCAACATGATCTCCACGTCTTCTAATCTGTGGATCATCCCTTCACCTGAGTAGATTGATTCATTTGGTGATGCGATGCCATTAAGCCCAATAGAAATTGATTATTGTTAACTTATTTCGGCTTCAACTCCTCCTCCCTCTAATCATACTCCTTTAAGTGTGTCTCTCAACACATATTGTTAATCCCCTTAGCTCAGTGCTTCAGATTCTCCCGATCCCTTGAATGTGATATTTCCCACTGATGAGGCCATCGTGGAACCATGTCTCTTGAGGATCATCCCTCGGACTATAGTCATCATTGTTCCTCCATTATGCCTAGCCTTGGGGACATGTCTACTTGTCTTGAGAAATTCACTTCCCAAGCTCCTTCCCATCTGCTTCAAACGCCCATCTTGACACATGAATTTTTCGTGGAAGGTAACCTGGGAAACATTACGCAAATGATGCCTATTAACATATCTGCTACACTGGGGGTTTTCGAGAACATCCACATTGGGGTGACTTGTTTTCTTGGTGAGATCGAGATCTATACTAGTCTATTCAGAGATTTTAGAGACGTTTTTGCTTGGTCCTACGAAGAAATGCCCAACATCGATCTGAGTATAATTGTGCATGAGATTCCTACTTATCCTGACGTGAAGCCTATTCACCAACGTCTTTGTCCCATGCACCCTAGAAAGGAAGCCTCCATTAAGGGAGAAGTTGAAAAAATTCTTAAATTTGGCTTCATTTATCTGATCCCCTTGAAAGAATGGGTTTCTGACATTGTCCCTCTGGATAAGAAGTAGGGTATTATTCATGTTTGTGTGGATTACTATGACATCAATTGCACTTATCCAAAGGATAACTATGCCACTCCTTTCATCAACCAGATCATTGATGATTGTGCTGGGAGTGAGATTTTTTCCCTTACGTATGGGTTCTCTGGTTACAACCAATTCAATATTCTACTAGTTGATAAACACAAGACTGCCTTTATCTGTCCTTGGGGCTCTTTCACATACAAGAAACTCCCTTTTGGTCTTAAGAATGTTGGGGACACATTTCAACAAGAAATTTCATACGCTTTCCATGATATTAAGCATGTTTTTTAACCTTACTTTGATGACCTTCTGGCTCATTCTGCTAGGCGTAAGGACTACCCAAATAACCTTTGTCAAATTTTTCTTCATTGTAGATGCTATAACATTCATCTCAATCCACGTAAGTGTGTCTTCTGTGTCAATTCTGGTAGACTTATTAGGTTTATATTTTTTAATATTAAATTCATCTTGACCCGCTTAAGGTCAAAGCTATTGTCAATATCCCCTCCCCTTCCTCTTTACATCAGTTGTAGAGTTTTCAAGGGAAAGCCAATTTCCTGCGTTGTTTTATACCAAACTATGTTGAAGTGGCCAAAGGGTTCATGCGATTACTTAAGCAAGGTGTCTCATTCCTTTGAGATGAGATTGCCCAAAAATCCTTTGATGCACTGAAGACATTACTTATCAATTCTCCTCTTTTGCATCCACCCAATTATCATTATGACTATTCCCTCTACTTGGTTGCCGCATTTATCACTATTTCCATGGTTCTGGTACAGGACGATGACGATGGTGACAAGCATGTCATTTATTATTTAAGCCACAATATTCTCGATACCAAAACACGTTACACACATGTCGAGAAATTGTCCTTGGAAGCTATTCAAGCCATCCAACATTTTTGCCAATATATTTTACTTCACACAGTAATCGTGATTTCTGATTGCAACCCCATGACCTTTATATTAACTAGAAAATTGCTTGGGGGGGATTACTAGAAGTGGATTGTTATCCTCCAAGAGTTTGATTTGGATTTCACTACTGCCGAATTGAAGAAATCATTGGTTTTTTCCGATTTGATTTTCTCTTTACCATCTACCTCTGCTCCCTCTGATTCTAAGGGACACATTCCAGATGATACTCTTTTTCCATTAGCACCCTCGATCCATGGCACGGTGATATCATCGTCTATCTCCAGACTTTCACCTTTCAATTTGAGTTGAAAAAGGATGCTCTTCGACATATCCGTCATCCTTCGAAACCTGATCGTATAGTCAGAGATACTGTATACCGCATTGGAGCTTATTCTGCTCTCCGTCGGTGTTTAACCCTCGAGGAGGCTAAAAAGGTCCTCAATGACTACCATTCTGGCACCTGTGGTGGTCACATGTCTGGATATGCTACTGCACAAAAAATCCTTCGTGCTCGATATTTCTGGCCTACCATTTTTAAAGACTGCATTTTTGTTGTTCGTAAGTTTCACGATTGCTAGATTTACCAGCACAGGATGCGTGTGCCACCCACACACCTCCATCTCGTCATTAATTTTGGTCCCTTTGTGAAGTGGGGCATAAATTTTATGAAGTGTAACCCTCACTCGGCTGGGGGGCATGCTTATATTATCGTATTCATGGACTACTTCAATAAATAGGCCAAAGAAATGCCTACACTCACAATTGACGGTAATATGGCTGCAAAATTTTTGTTCAATCATGTGATTACTAGGTTTGGTGTCCCTCAAGCCATTTGTTTGGTCTCAATCTAGTCTCCTAAACTGAGCTCATTTAATTGTCAACCAGGATTTGTAAAACGCTGAAGTGAAGTGTACTGTATGTACCTAGGTGCTTGTTTCCTAATGTGTTGTGTGTAGTGTTTATGATGTTTTTGGTCTTTTGTAATGATTTATGATGTTTTTGGTCTTTTGGTGTTTTAAGTTTGCAGGAAAATGCCTAGAAAGCTAATGGAAAGAAGCTGGTGATTAAAAACAGAGTTAAACCTAATTGATGGATAACAAATGGCAAATGCAATTGGAAACACTGAAGCTGAATCTAAACTATGACTAAATAAAAGTAAAGCTTGATAATGACTTTTAGACAAATGATTTAAAACACAAACTAAACTTGAGAAATGATCACTAAGTATGCAAATTCTCTAAATAGACAGTGAAACAACTAACTTACAATGATGCAATACTTTGTCCTTGATTAGAGATTTGAAACATAATTAGAGGAAAGACATTGTTATCATCATAAGATTTTCTATTCTAGAACTAGCTCCTATCTCTATTCTGCAATTTAATTGAATGTCACAAAACCTTTACTCAAGAGTTATTGCTTTCTTTTCAAAGTAGGCTTTTGAGGGAGGACTCTGTTTATGAAATGATAAGGAAATTGCAGAGATACTTCAGGCCTTATAGTGATGTTGTCTTCTGTTCATGTGGTTATGGATCATTTGTATATTTTAGAACAAGAAGAGGTTTGTGAATAATGAAGGCTGTCTTGTTAATCCTAACAACTGAAGTAATATATTGTGCAATGGATGACAATTTGAATATGGAGTGCAAGTACAATGAGTTAATCTAAGAATGAACCTAAGATGCCACTAATCTAGAACAATGCTGAACTATAAGTCATCATCAAACTTGAAACAAATTAATTGAACATGAGTTAAATGCAATGAAACTCTGGAGCATTCTAACTATGCTAACATGCATTATTCTATGAAGTTACACAATCTGTTTGTTCATCATTAGTGATATTTTGGAAGAGTTCCTTCTTTTGGAAGAGGTAGAACAATTCTGACTGTGTAATTGAGTGCAATTGTAAGCAAATAGACTGAAAGCAAATGAAAAACTAAGATATCATATCCATATCCTACTCGTCATTATGATGTCTTGGGCAAGCGTTTAAGAGCAAGAACAGAGATGATACTTAGTGCAAACACACAACTAAATCATTCATTATCACGGTCATGTCTTGAACTTATTAAGAATTTCTTGGAAGAGTTTCTTCTTGTGGAAGAGTGATTAGAACAAGTGTAACTGTGATAGTGAACAACAAAAATTACAACTAAATCCTACAGTACTATAGCTATTCATCATTCATCATTATAATCTTTTGGAAGAGTGTCTTCTTGTGGAAGAGTTAGAATGAATATAACTACAATAGCTAGTTAAAACAACTATAAATTCAACTCCTAATCCTACAATACTATAGTCATTCAACATTCATCATTATACTCTTTTGGAAGAGCATCTTCTTATGGAAGAGTTAGAATGAGTACGACTACAGTAGCTAATTAAAACAACTATTAATTCAAATGCAAAACGTAAAGGCAGCTAGGAAACTTATCTAATTTACGCAAAATAAATCCGTTCAAGAGGCAGGGGCCCTCTACCATTTGACGGAATTCAACTCCAAATTAAATCACGCTTCAGAACAACATGGTCTGCTCCATTAAAGATGAAATAGTTTGAACATAACACTCTGCGTCTTTAGAAATGTAGCACAGAGTTTAAACAAAATCTAGCATCAAATCTAACATAAAATCTCCAACCTAGCTCTCGGTCTCCCAAGTCTTTATAAAGCAAATGCACATAACAATAATTGCAACAATTCAGGAACACTGTCTTTCCTTATCGGAATCACGTTAGGACTCTTTGAAGTGGCTGCGTGAAGAGAAAAAGACATCTGGACTGAGACAGTCCTAATAGAAGTCTTCCTTCCTAAATGTGTTCCCCACGTTCAAAACCATACCCAGAATTCGTTTCTTCCTCCATGATGAACAACGAACCATGTAGACATGACGTGGATCATGCCCATATGCGGTTTTTCTCAAGAGGCCACCTGGAACATACTCAAACATGAAGGCAGCTGCAGAATCGCCGGTTAGCTACGGAATGTCTGCATTCTGCAGCTAGTTCCGGTCAAAATGCTTTACAATGGTAAAAATCACAAAACTTAGCAAGTCAGTCATGTAAATCATTCTAGAAGTAATTTTAACTATATTTCTTGATCAATTGGATCTAAGATAGCAATGGACAAGGGAAAATGAGGTAAAATGAAGTGAAGGAAAGCACAATTTTGAGGCTCAACATACCCCCACTGCTGTCTCTTTGCATGTCCTCATGCAAATTATCCTATGAATTCAGAGGCTTCTGCAAGGACATCTAATCCCCTTCTTCTCCTTTGTCTGGAAGCTAGAGGTCTTCTGGGTTTCCTGATAACAAGTTTGAACCTGAGGTTGGTGAGTGCCTTGATTAGCTTTTTGTTCCTTGTCTTCAACTTCTCATTGGTCCTCTCCACTTTGTCTATATGCAGGGATAAGGTTGAGTTCATTTCAGTTTTGAGCTTGACTTGATCTTTGAGAATTTCATTCTCATTTTTGATGTGTCTATTCAGTAATTCCAACTCATACCTATCCATTCTTAATATATCTATTTCAGACAGTGGAGGACTGGGGGTTCTCTCTCTGCTTTCTGAAGCTCTCCTCTCTAAAGTTTCCACATAGTCATAAATTTCTTGTTGAGCAGGGTCAATTTCAGGGGTTCCGTCATAAAATTCTTCTTCAATATCTTCTTCCATGGATGTTTCCTCGTCTTCTATATCAATCACCCCTGTTTGTTTGATTTAAGTTTTCTTTAGTTTTCCCTTTAATCTGTGGCTTCTCCTAGGCTGAGAAGATCCTTCTCCTTTCTCCATGGAAGATTTCTTGATTACCTTTCCTTGCTTAAGTTGCCTCTTGATTTGGGTCAACTTCTAAAATGATTTCCTCACTGCTCTCTTGGACTGGTTTGTCAATTTCAACTTTTGAAGCCCTCCATTTCCTACTTCTCTTTGTAGGCTGTGGTTCAGGTGATGGTTCTTTTGCTTCTTCAAAATGATTTCTTATTAAGAAATCGTCCCATGTATCATTTGTTTTAGTTAGATGATGTTCAATCAAAATTTTGACCAAACCATGATGATATAGGGTTGTCTCTAAAAATTGAACTCTTCTTTGGACACAGGAAGCCATCTTCTTCAGACTTTGAAGCAAGAAATATGGTAGGTTTAAGTCTTCCCCCAGGAAATGCATCATTAGTCTAATGTGGTAGACATAAAATGTTCCATATCTACCCTCACATGTAATAAATTTTTGCAGAAGAAGTAGTATGTTTCTCCATTTGTTTTTCAATGCAGAACTAGGAATTCCTTTCTTAAATACACTGACATCCATACCTGGTGATTTTAAAATTTGTTTCCAGGACTCATTGTGGAATTCTCTATTTTTAAACCATCTCTCTCCAGTTCTGATCAATCCTGTAGCCTCTGCAATGAAAACTTCAGTGACAGTAAATTTTACATCACCCACTTCAACTTCGATTCCTTGAAATGATCTTGCAAATTTTTTAGTGACTTCCTTGTGGAAGCCATTAAATTTCTCCAAAAATTGAAGCCATCCTATTTGTTGTAACATTTCTTTGCATTGTGGGTAGCCTTCTAAATATTTTGAACCCACTGGTTCAGTCCTTACGATGAAACCCATGATTTTTTTTTCTTCAATGTTCAAATTAACACTCTTCTACCCACAAAACAATGACTTTCACTTTCGGATTGAAATGGCTTTAAGTTCTGAATGGAAATGGTTTCAATTTTGGAATAACATACCTCTGATTTATAGTGGCAACAACTTCAAAACCTCGGGCTGATATGCCTCTGTTGACAATTGAACTTTGGATTGATACGTCTCTGTTTGACAGTGACAACTGGCTTCAACTTCTTCACTTCAATACCTTTGGCTCTTGGTAGCAAATGGTTTCGAATTCAACACTGCAACACCTCTGTCTCTGGTAGCAAAAGGTTTTAATTTCAATCACTGCAACACCTTTGTCTCCTAGTGACAAAAGACTTCAAACTCCACACTGCTACACTTCTGTGTTTATAGTAAGAATGCTCAAACTCTGCCCACAGTGATACTTTGTATACCCACGGAATCAAATGGCTTCAAATTTTCACGCTGTTATGCTTTCAAATTTACCCTTTTGCTCTGCTCTGAGTTTACAATGCTCAACGCTATTCAAACTGATATCCTTTGGCTCTGCTCTCGGTGATAATAATATCTCTGTCTTCGGAATGGAATGCCGGCTACAGAATGAAGTTATGGCAGTGGTCACGGAATGAAGTAGTGGAGTGAGGTGAAGAGAATGTATTAATGATTGAAGAGACGGCGGAGGATTTTACGACGGCAGAGGAAATCATCATTGAATGATTTGGTTAAGAGACGTGGAGAATTCAAATACCTCGGCCATTTTTTAACCGCTTAAATGATATCGGATATGAAATTTGAAATGGAAGATTTTAATCCAAAGTCTGTAGAGGGTTTGTTGGTGTTGATCAATAAAAACAATTAAAACAACCTTTTCAAACAATCCATAACTAAACTATGCTAAACTTTTATGAAATGCCATTATAATTTAAACTTGTTACCTTTGCCTTTCATTTGATTTTTTTTTAGCCTTTGTCTTCTTGTTCACCTTTGGAGGAGTCTTCATAATTTTCTTGATGCTTTTGATTCATGGATACACTGGGTCATTTTGTTGCAATTCTGATGTCTGCTGGTTGATGCCTTCAGGATTTGTAGCTGCAGAAAGACTGTCTGGCTGCAGAAAGGCTGATCAGCTGTAGAATGTCTACTGAGCTGCATAATGTTCCTGTAGAGCACTTTAATCATGAAAATGGAGTGTTTTTGGAATATGGGTGAAATGTTATGTGGTATGAATGAAAATAGATGATGGATTATGATATGTATGAAGTGGATGATGAAATGGAATGGATTCAGTTCATGAAATGGAGCGAAAGAACATAAGAACTGTACTGCAATTCATGACATGTTTTATCCACTTACAGCAAGATATCAAATTTTGTATTTTGACATGAAAATGAAATGGATGGAAGATGGAATGAGATGAATGAAATGTGGAATGGAGTGAAATATGAATGATGGATGAGATGGAGTATGGATGAATAAGTGGATGGAGTGAAATGAAATGAAATGAATCATAAGCACTATGGAACTGAACTTATGATTTTTGTAACAGCTGCTTGTAAAAACAAATATAGGAAAAGTTAGAGTGTCAGAGAGAATCTGATTTTCACCCTATCTTTTCTGTATAAACATGCCAATCAATGATTGGTTTTCATGTTTATACCTTTATTTTATTTTTATTTTTATTTTTATTTTTATTTTTTTTCAAAAAGAACTGCTTCAGAAAATTTAATCAAGTTGATGAAGAAGAGGGACTCTTCTTCATTAACTTCACATCATTACTTCCTTGGAACTTCTTGACAAACTCTTCCCTTGAGAGTGGCTTGTGGTAAAGCTTCAGTCTATGACCATTCACAAGAAAAGTGACCTTTTCTTCATCTATAGTTCTGATTTTGACTGCCCCATTATCAAAAATTTCAACAATTTCATATGGCCCAAGCCAATGCGTCTGAAATTTCCCTTGACAATCCTTGAATTTTGAATCAAACAAGAGAGCCCAGTCACCCTCTTTGAATTTCTTCTCCTTGATGTATTTGTCATGCCATCTAGCCCTTTGTTGTTGGACTAGACTTGTTTTCTGAACTGCATCTTGTCTGATCTCATCCAATTCATTAATTTGCTCCAGTCTATGCTTTTGTGCCTACGTTAGATCAAGTCCTAGCTGAACTGCCATCTTGAATGTTTGAATTTGGAACTCTATAGGAAACAAAACTTGCTTTCCATAAACAAGCTCATAAGGAGTATGGCCTGTTGTGTTTCTCCATGTAGTTCTATAGGCCCACAAGGCTTCGGGAAGCCTATCTACCCAATCTCTTCTATGTAGATGAATAGTCTTTGTTAGGATTCCTTCAATGACTTTATTAGTGGATTCCACTTGACCATTTGCTTGTGGATGATAAGGAGTAGATGTTCTATGTCTGATTTTGTACTTCCCCATCATTTGCTCCACTAGCCTTGATGTAAATTGAGCTCCTTGATCTGTAACAATTTCCCTTGGGACACCAAAACGAGTAAAAATATCCTCAAAAAGAAAAGTAACTACAGATGATTCATTAGAAACAAGTAATGGTTTAGCTTCTACCCATTTAGTAACATAATCAGTGCAAACTAATATATATTTATTTTGTCTTGATGGAGGACTAATAGGTCCTACAAAATCAAAAGCCCATTTTTCAAAAGGTTCAATGTGTACCTGAGGTTGTAATGGCATCTCACCTGAAGGAGAAGGTTTCCCTACCCTTTGGCAACTGTCACACCTTTTGACATACTCCCTTGCATCTTTAAATAAAGATGGCCAATAATATCCTAAATTAAGGATCTTATAGGCTGTCCTCTTATCTGCAAAGTGTCCGCCACAAGGTTCATCATGACATGCCTTGAGAATTTCAGGCATCTCATCTTCACGAACACACCTTCTAATAATCAAATATGGACTTGTCTTGTACAACTCATTAGCGACCCATGAATATCTTGCACTATCATTAATGATTTTTCTTTTATCCCTTGCATTCATAATTGAAGGAAATTTTCCTGAAACTAAATAATTGGCAATATCAGCAAACCATGGAGTTTGAGTAGAGATTGAAAAAAGATATTCATTAGGAAATTGATCTTCAACCGGAGTGTCATCTTTGATATTTTGGATTCTAGACAGGAAATCAGCCACAGTGTTTTTTTTTCCAGGCCTATCTAGAATAGTAATGTTGAATTCTTGCAATAATAACAACCATCTTATAACTCTGCCATTAGTGATTGATTTATTCATTAAGTATCTAATGGCAGAATGATCAATGTGAACAAAAGTTTCATAGCTTGTTATATAGTGTCTAAACTTGTTTATGGCATGAACAACAGCTAAAAACTCTTTTTCAGTTACAGTATAGTTTAACTCTGCAGGAGTCAAATTTTTACTGATATAATAGATGGCATAAGGAATTAAATCTTTTTGTCCCAATACTGCTCCTAGAGCTGTATCGGAAGCATCTGTCGAGATATGAAAAGGTAACTTCCAGTTAGGTCCCCTTAATATAGGTGCTTCAGAAATTTTGGTTTTCGGGGTTTCAAAAGCTAACTGGCAATCAGAAGTCCACTTAAATTCACAATCTTTGGTGAGTAATTTGAAGAGAGGAGATGCTATTTTGGTGAAGTTTTCTATAAATCTCAGATAATACCCTGTAAATCCTAGAAAACTTCTAACATCTCTTTGACAACTTGGAATGGATAGGTTAGAAATAACTTCAACTTTCGCCTCATCAACTCTAATCCCATCCCCTGAAATGTGGTGCCCTAAAACAATACCTTCAGTGAACATCATAAAACATTTTTCATGACTAAGAGAAAGGTTTGCTTCTTGACATCTTTTTAAGAATTTTTCCAAGTTTTCTAAAGCCTCTTCAAATGTATCCCCATAGACTGTGAAATCATCCATGTACACCTCTACACAGTCATGTATCAGATCAGAAAAAATTCCTAATACTGCCCTTTGGAATGTTAGGTCACATTGCCATAGCAATGCAATACTCGGTAGGCATAGGTACCCCAAGGACAAGTAAATGTGGTTTTATCTTGGTCTTCAAGTGCTACTTGGATTTGATTGTAACCACTAAACCCATCTAGGAATGAAAAGTACTTTTTGCCAGCTAATGTATCTAATGCTTGATCTATGAAAGGTAAGGGAAAATGGTATTTAAGAGTAGCTTTATTCAGTTCTCGGTAGTCAACACACACCCTCCATTTTCCATTTTTCTTAGGAACAATCACCAAAGGAGAAACCCACTGACTATCTGAAATAGGATAGATGAAATTAACATTTAACAATTTTTTTAATTCTTCCTTGACAATTTCCCTAAGATTTGGATTCATCCGTCTTTGAGGCTGTCTATTTGGTTTGCAATTTTTCTCTATATAGATGTGATGAGTACAAGTATTGGGACTTATCCCTTTCATGTCAGTGTATTCGATGCATATGCAGAAGAATGTCTCTGCAATACTTTGACTAACTCTTCTTGTTGAGATTTTTCTAGGTTTTTGTTTATGTTCAAGGTTTTGCCTGGAAAAATTTCACTTATAGAGCTGCCAAATTTGTCCATAGAATGAAGATACATCTGCCTAGATGACAAAAACTCGATATTGAATCCCTCTTGAAATGATTCATGTTTGTGTTCTGGAGAGGATTCAAAATTTTCTAGAGTATTCAGAATTTGATTATCTTTACTAATTTCTGAAATTGTGAAGAGTGGTTGTAAATATTCTTCATCCTCTATCCATTGAGTGTCATCTAGATCTGTAATTGTCCTAGCTGGAGGATATAAAGTGAATCTCTTAGTTGAACTACCATCAGAAATATACATATCACTGGACCTACAACTAATAAAAGCATCAGCTGTAGCCAACCAAGGTCTTCCTAGTATAACAGGATGGCCTCCTAGATTATTCTTAGGAGTTAGGATCATGAAATCCACGGGGTACTCCCAAGAATCTAGGGACACTGGAATGTCTTCTATTACCCCATCTGGTTTGATCACAGATCTATCTGCTAATTGTAATAGTGTGGGTGTAAAGAGAAGATTAGGAAGTTTCGGTTTGTCCATGATTTGTCTACTCATGATATTTATTGCTGCTCCTAAGTCAATGAGTGTGTTTTGAATTTCAATTCCATTGATGTGAATTTTGACAACTGGATTTCCTGGGTCAAGGTACTTTGGAATAGTAATCTTGCCCATCATAATGTCTGCTATTTGTCCTAACAGTTGAATTTTCTTGGTTTCTCTTATTCTTTTTCTTGTTGTCTTCATACTCAACTCCTTTATTGTTTTGGCTAAAATTGGGATTTCCTTGATGGCTTGCAATAATGGAATTTTAATGCAAACATTTCTCAATTCATCCAAGAAATCATAATTAGGCACCATTATTGGTTTTTCTACACCTTTATCAATTTGTAGTCTTTCCGGAAAGGGAGGTATAGAAGTAGATGTGGATGGTTGCTCTAATACTGGAGTTGGATTTATTGGATCTTTTTGTTTCAGTTTTTCAATGTTTTGATCTTGAAAGGATGTATCTTCCTCAAGACTTTTATTAACCCGAAGGGAGTCTTCCTTAGAATTATCTTGTTCTTGTATGATCACAGAAGGTTTCCTCTTCTCAAGTATCCTTCCAGACCTAAGTTGAACATCACTAAGGTCTAGAGGAGTAATTAAATAAGTTGGAAATTGTTGACCTTCTATCATGTATGTATTCTAAGGGTTCTTATTATTGGGGTTTGGTATGGGCTGAGCTGGCAATTGATTGGAATTATGAGGAAATGGTAATGGAAGTGGTTGATTTTGATGTGGTTGGTTCTGATGATGTTGTTGAGGATTTTGTTGAAAATTTTGTTGAAGATTTTGAGGGAAATTTTGTTGAGGATTTTGAGGATAAAAATGTGGATATGGTGGATAGGATGGTGGATACTGATAATATGGAGAGTATCTTCCATAGGGAATTTGTGTTCCTTGTGCCCAAGATTGCGATTGATTTTGAAATTGGGGCCAAGGTTGCTGCCAAGAATTCCAAGGTGGAGGTTGACTATACATTTGATCATGGAATCCTTGTGTCTGAGGTCCCTGCCAAGGTCTTCTAGATACAAAATTAAGAGACTCTGTGGAATCTGTAGGAGTTTCTTCCTGAAAAACAGCCTTGAGACCAGGAAGAGAAGGACAATTCTTGGTCTCATGCTTCTCAGAACAAATGACATAGGTTTCTACAAATTTTACATCCAAAGGACATTCTCTTAAGGCATGTTTCTTTCTACATTTGGGACAAAAGATTGCCAAGGCATCAGATTCAACCTTTTTCTTCTTTTGTATCTTGAGGGTGTCTATTTGTTCACTAAGAATCCCTAAGATGTCAGACTTAAAATCATCAAGCATGTGTCCTATTTCTGATCTACTTACTGTCCCAGAAGCAGATTTACTTGCCCTTGCAAGAGCAGGATCTCTTGGACCTTTGACAATTTTGGATTTCCCTCTGGAAAGGTTGATACATAACTCAGATATTTCAGGTAATGTAAGTTGTGATATATCCCCTTTTCCCATGATATTTAGGATATACAACCATTCATCCCTAATTGTTTTCAACAAAAGAGCTTTTAAGGTGTCTTGATCTAGATTTTCCATTTTTGCCCTTTTGATGTTGTAATTAAATCTTTCCAACAAATCTTCTAAGTTTTCATCTTCTTTTTGTAACATCTTGAACACTTCTTCCTTATGATTAGCCGGCATACAATAATCCAAATATCTCTCTAGAAATGCTTGTTTCATATCTTCCCATGTTCTAATAGAACTACTGATTAGACTCATAAACCACTTCAATGTTGCTCCCTTCAAAGTTGAAGGAAATAATTTCAGTTTTTGAGCATCTTGTAAGTAGTCATAAGTCCTACACAACACTTCAAATTCGAATAAGAAAGTTTCAGGATCTTCAGTTTTAAGTCCATAGAAGTTTGGAAGGACAGAGGGTGAAATGTTTTTCATGGTTGTATTGGTTTCTTCATCAAGTATAGGGAACCCAAAAGAGCTTCCTATTCTTCCTCTTCCTCCATTTGCACCTCTACCTCCTTCTCCTCTACCTCCTTCTCCTCTACCTCTACCTCTACCTCCTCCTCCAAATAATGTGTGTTCTCCATTAAAAACTCCTCCCCCTCCTTCTTCTGCCATGGTTGACTCTCCTGTGGAAGTAGAAAGGTTTGTGTTCCTAACAGGAGTTTTTAAATCTTCTTCTATGGTAGGTTCATTGGATGAAGTGGAAGGTTTCTCTAATGGAATAGGTGACCTTAGATCTTCTAGAAGTCCAGGATCAGTAAAGGATGGAAGATTGGTTTGAGTTGAAGGTGTACTAGCTCTGGATCTAGATGAAACAAGTGGTGTTCTAGAAATCAAACTTCTTCCTCTGTTGCTTATAAATCTTCCCCTTGAATCTCTCTCCCTACGCATAAAATTGTTTTTGGATGCTAAGAAACAAAGGTTACCTAGTTTTCACTTCCCCGGCAACGGCGCCAAAATGTTTGGTCTCAATCTAGTCTCCTAAACTAAGCTCATTTAATTGTCAACCAGGATTTGTAAACTGCTAAAGTGAAGTGTACTGTATGTACCTAGGTGCTTGTTTCCTAATGTGTTGTGTGTAGTGTTTATGATGTTTTTGGTCTTTTGGTGTTTAATGTTTGCAAGAAAATGCCTAGAAAGCTAATGGAAAGAAGCTGGTAATTAAAAACAGAGTTAAACCTAATTGATGGATAACAAATGGCAAATGCAATTGGAAAAACTGAAGCTGAATCTAAACTATGACTAAATAAAATTAAAGCTTGATAATGAATTTTAGACAAATGATTTAAAACACAAACTAAACTTGAGAAATGATCACTAAGTATGCAAATTCTCTAAATAGACAGTGAAAAAACTAACTTACAATGATGCAATACTTTGTCCTTGATTAGAGATTTGAAACATAATTAGAGGAAAGACATTGTTATCATCATAAGATCTTCTATTCTAGAACTAGCTCCTATCTCTATTCTGCAATTTAATTGAATGTCACAAAACCTTTACTCAAGAGTTATTGATTTCTTTTCAAAGTAGGCTTTTGAGGGATGATTTTGTTTATGAAATGATAAGGAAATTGCAGAGATACTTCAGGCCTTATAGTGATGTTGTCTTCTGTTCATGTGGTTATGGATCATTTGTATATTTTAGAACAAGAAGAGGTTTGTGAATAATGAAGGCTGTCTTGTTAATCCTAACAACTGAAGTAATATATTGTGCAATGGATGACAATTTGAATATGGAGTGCAAGTGTAATGGGTTAATCTAAGAATGAACTTAAGATGCCACTAATCTAAAACAATGCTGAACTATAAGTCATCATCAAACCTGAAACAAAGTAATTGAACATGAGTTAAATGCAATGAAACTCCGGAGCATTCTAACTATGCTAATCATGCATTATTCTATGAAGTTACACAATCTGTTTGTTCATCATTAGTGATATTTTGGAAGAGTTCCTTCTTTTGGAAGAGGTAGAACAATTCTGACTGTGTAATTGAGTGCAATTGTAAGCAAATAGACTGAAAGCGAATGAAAAAATAAGATATCATATCCATACCCTACTCGTCATTATGATGTCTTGGGCAAGTGTTTAAGAGCAAGAACAGAGATGATACTTAGTAAAAATATACAACTAAATCATTCATTATCACGGTCATGTCTTGAACTTCTTAAGAATTTCTTGGAAGAGTTTCTTCTTGTGGAAGAGTGATTAGAACAAGTGTAACTGTGATAGTGAATCAGCAAAAACTACAACTAAATCCTACAGTACTATAGCTATTCATCATTCATCATTATAATCTTTTGGAAGAGTGTCTTCTTGTGGAAGAGTTAGAATGAATATAACTACAGTAACTGGTTAAAACAACTATAAATTCAACTCCTAATCCTACAATACTATAGTCATTCAACATTCATCATTATAGTCTTTTGGAAGAGCATCTTCTTGTGGAAGAGTTAGAATGAGTACGACTACAGTAGCTAATTAAAACAACTATTAATTCAAATGAAAAACGTAAAGGCAGCTAGGAAACTTATCTAATTTACGCAAAATAAATCCGTGCAAGAGGCAGGGGCCCTCTACCACCTGACAGAATTCAACTCCAAATTAAATCATGCTTCAGAACAACACGGTCTACTCCATTAAAGATGAAATAGTTTGAACATAACACTCTGCGTCTTTAGAAATGTAGCACAGAGTTTAAACAAAATCTAGTAGCAAATCTAACATAAAATCTCTAACATAGCTCTCGGTCTCCCAAGTCTTTATAAAGCAAATGCACATAACAAAAATTGCAATAATTCAGGAACACTACCTTTCCTTATCAGAATCACGTTAGGACTCTTTGAAGTGGCTGCGTAAAGAGGAAAAGACATCTGGACTGAGACAGTCCTAATAGAAGTCTTCCTTCCTAAATGTGTTCCCCACGTTCAAAACCATACCCAGAATTCGTTTCTTCCTCCATGATGAGCAACGAACCATGTAGACATGACGTGGATCATGCCCATATGCGGTTTTTCTCAAGAGGCCACTTGAAACATACTCAAACATGAAGGCATCTGCAGAATCGCCGGTTAGCTACGGAATGTCTGCATTCTGCAGCTAGTTCCGGCCAAAATGCTTTACAATGGCAAAAATCACAAAACTTAGCAAGTCAGTCATGTAAATCATTCTAGAAGTAATTTTAACTATATTTATTGATCAATTGGATCTAAGATAGCAATGGACAAGGGAAAATGAGGTAAAATGAAGTGAAGGAAAGCACAATTTTGAGGCTCAACACCATTGTCACTGATCATGGCTCTAATTTTTTCCATTACATGATGGATGATTTGACTTCTAAGTTGGGTCTCCGTCACAACAACTCAACGTCATACTACCCTCAGGACAATGGCCAGGTTGAAGCCATGAACAAGGTTCTAGTTACTATGCTTCAGTGTATGATTCAGATGCACAAGTCCAACTGACATCTCATGTTGTTTTCATCTCTCTGGGCTTACCGAACCTTGATGAAGGATGCAACATGATTCACTCCATTCCAGCTTTTTTATGGTCTGGAAGCTACCCTTCCGATTGAATGTGAAATCCCTTCTCTCAAGATAGTTTTTGAATTGTTGTCTAACACCTCGCTGGAGGAAGAGTGTCTTCTATATTTGGAGAGGTTAGATGAAACATGTCTCTTTTCTTCTCTTGTCATAGAAGCACAGAAAAATTGGGTCAAAGCTCATTTTGATCAAATAGTTTCCCCTCGTACCTTTGTAGAAGGAGAACTAGTCCTCTTGTATGACCAAGCTCATGACAAGCTGGGAGAAGGAAAATTCAAACCCATGTGGCATGGGCCCTATATCGTTAAGCCCATTTTGTAGAATGGGGCTTATGAACTAATTGGCCATGAAGACTATCCTTTGAATCAACCCAGAAATGGGTTGTACCTCAAAAAATATTATGCATGAATTTCTCTTGCATGTCCTTTTGTACATAAGTGTGTTTTTCATTTTTGTACATTTTTTGGCTAGTTGTGCTTTGCGAGAAGTTTTTCTTGCTTATTATGTCGTTGTTTACTATGAAGATGTCAGTCACTCCTTATGTTGGTTTTGTAGATGGTGCCTCCCATAGTATCCAAAATTTTTCTTCCATAGCCTGGGTGATTTATGATCATAATGGTGAGTCGATAGACCTTCAAGGTATTTGTCTAGGAAAAACAACTAACAATGTCGTTCAATACAATTTCATCATTGAACTCTTAACCGAGGCCATTTCTCTCGACATTCGTACATTAATTGTGAACCTAGAATATTAGCTTGTTGTTCTCTAGCTTAATGGGCATTACTCTGCTAGAAATCCTCATATTTTAAGGTTTTATTTGCATGTTCATTTATTAGAGAAGAATTTTGATTATATCACATATCAACATATTCCTAGATGAATGAATGCGTTAATTGATGCAGTAGACAATATTGCATTAGATAGACATGTGTAATTTGTAAAAGCATCATCATCACATAATAATATTTAGACAAGAAAATAAGAATATATATATATATATATATATATATATATATATATATATATATATATATCGAGTGTTTGCATCCACGTGCAACATAAGTTCAAAAAATATGTGTGTTTTGGTTACATCTCGAGACATCATGTCTCTCAAAAAATATGCAGAAATAAAGGTTAGGAATCTAATTAGGATGAGGATCATGATATCATGTCACTGCACGCACAACCCACCTCAGTAAATGGTGAATGCGGTTAGACACCCCTGTAGTGTGCCTCTGATATGCACGAGGAACATCCTTGAATCTCACGTAATCTAGGATCCCGCTTGTGAGTCCCTCCAAGTTGCATGTGATCTCCTATTCCTCACTTCCCTCACCTTGAGGGGCCACCTCGAAATCGCGTGAGACCCTCTGTGATATGGGGGACATACATGTAGGTCTCTTTGGGCCACAATCTACATTGCACGGATAAATAATCATAACATATATAAACAAAAAAAAATCATAATACTCATCAAAATGAAAAAATGATTTTTTGCCCAATGCTTCACCCCAATCCTCTCCTTCTGGGAGTGGAAGGTCTGGATCATCCATGAAATTGGTGTCGGAATGCTAGTCCTCTATGAAGATGAGTTTTTGGTGGAGCCAATTGAAGAATTCTGATTTCCATGACATATGTTGACCACCTCTGAATTGAGGCATAAACTCCGCCCAACGGACCATCTGTGGCTCTCATGTTGGTGGTGTAGGTACTACCACCTCCTGGCATTGAAATATTGGCAACAGTTATATGATTAATGATATCAAGATAGACATGTATCTAAATTATTTTAGATTTACGTTCTTTCACTTTGTTAATTGGCACTTCAGGTCGATTGTTACGGCTTCCACTTAGTTGGAGCCATACAATCTATGGAAAGTTGAAATTATGTCTTTGTAGCTTCGTGAGGGGCCTAAGATCTAGCATCTCATGTTATAGTGTGCAACACTACCTTTAAATCCAAATTAGGTATTATCTGAATATCTATTTTCCCGCTCTTCGATCCTTTCTTTTCTCCTTGGAAAAATCTATCTATTAGCATGCCCATGCTCTCACCCATGGCCTGAGAACCTTTCATGATTGGTTTTTCTCCCCTCCATGACAATCCAGTGATGAAACATATGTTATATACTTCTATCTCCAAATCTTGATCATGAATCATAAATATTTCTCGATTAGTGTCCCACACACTGATCAGATACTGTATTAATTCCAGCTGAGCTCGTAGAAAAGGTGCTAGGAATAATTTCAAGAGGCCACAGTCTCTCAGGACATCCATGCATCTCTCATTTCCCATGGCTTGTTCATCTTCTCCCCTGTGTTCTCATTCTTTCCATTCAATGACCATTTTTACTTATACCTGCAAAACCGTCATTGGGGCTTCCATTAGTCAAATAATTAACTTTTGAACCATTTAAATCAAACTATTTAGGAGAATTTTCATGTGATTACAGCTACAACGATTGGCACTGCTGTTTTACAAACAACGATGCCGATTGGCACCTCTCCATTATAATTTTAGGCAGGTTGGTGCGGCTCTATGTTTGGAACCCGTGTCGACCGCCATGCCCAATCTTTGACAAAATTCCCCCAAATGCATAAAAATTTAATAATGCGAAAATAAAACATAATTTAAAATGCAGGGAAAGTTGAGAACTCTTACTTGGAGAAAAAAAAACTAGAAAATGGCCTCCTGGATTGCCTACTGTCAGCTCCACAAGATCACAGTTAAAAATGGTTAAATTCTCACAAGAAGGTGAAAAGGTCAAAGGTAATTTTTTTTTTACTATTTCTGTCATTTTATAACCTTTTCGAAACCATAATTAGGTTTTTAAGCTTATTTTTTTATTCCTTTAATATTTTATCTCGAAAAATTGGTTTTACGTGCATTTCTTGTGCAACAATAGGTCCAAAACATGATGATGATGAAGTGACGAGTTGTAATTTATTATTTTTTCGGACTCGGTAAAAACATGAAAAATTCACCCCCTGGAGTCATCTTTCAGCTCTTTTCTGAATCTCAAAAATTGAAAAGATTGTTGAGACTCTTATTTTTTTCAACTCGTTAAAGGCTGTGAAATGTCATTTGCCCAGTATATGTTTACCCCTTTTTCGGGCTAGGAAAAATTATTTATGAAAAAAGAATACCTTAGCCAATTGTGACTAAGAGGTTCTCCTAGATATTATTTTCTACCTTTTTGGATCTGTGAGACTACCTACGAAAAGGGACCTGTTGGAGTTTTACTTTTTGCTTCTTTTCAAAATTTATAAACATGAAAATATGCTGATTTATTCCTTTTTCAGACTCGTTAAACCTAAATGACATCGGAAACTTTCACCATGAAGTTACCGATTTCCTCCTTCCTAGGGCTCATAAAATGTACTAGGATGGATTTGTCCTGTTGTGGATGATTTTGTCACCCTCCTAGAGACAATCTAGAGTTTCCATAGACCAGTGCCTAGGACATCTTAATATAGCAAGGAGCCCTTTTAGTTTGGGTTGTCAGTCCAAGAACTCGCTTACTATCTCTTGTTCTAAACAAGGAAATTAGTTTTGAATGGGACCAATCTCTCTCAGAAGCTGACACAAGGATAAGAACAATGTAGGAACATGATGTAAAACTTCAGCATGAAAGCATCAGACAGTTAAGAGACCGCTTACTGTAAAGAGGGCCGATTCAAATAATATATCACAGAAATCAGATATCAGGAAGTGAGTGCGGTGAGGAAACATAAGAAGATATTAGCTGGCATGAGACTGATACCCAGATACACAACAGAACCATATAAGGGCGCACCAATTTACGAATCCTTATATGACAATGGCGTTTTAAAAGCACCCTCCTCAAGCAACTAATATAGCAGAAGATATGGAAAGAGTGAGCATGGAACAGTATATCATGACTAGGCCTATTTAAAGCGCTTGACTAATTCCATAAAGGGCATCAACGAGGATGAATCCTTAATGCAAACTAGTGAGCCACTCGCATTCTAGAACATGATAAAAGAAGATGAATTGCATGAAATGAGATAATGTATTAACACGTAAGAGAAATTACATACTGTGAGATACCAAAGACCAGAATCCTCAATACAGTTATAACCCCTCCTCACTGAGACCCTACGGGCTCTGAAACTTCATACAGAAATGTTACAAAATGTATACAGAAGTCTTCTCGCTGCACAGTTTGCTGACAGAAATCTGGAACCCTTACAATGTCTTTTCTTTCAGCTTTTATAGAAGAGATAGAGAATTCTAGAGGAGGAGGTAGATGGAGAACATTTAATGACTTATTTTGAATTGGATGGCGGAAAACATTCGCGCCCACACTGTGAAACGACTGAACATAATTGCCTGTACTTTACAATTTATTTCTGAAATGAATGCTGGAAATGAAAATCTGTCTATACACAAGACATAAATAATAAAATATGTAAACATTCGGCCTTTTTCTGGAGGAGGAAGATCTGCGGCAATTAAAACCTTGAGGCGCCTACTTCCATGCATGGTACTTTCGATCTTCTGTTCTTGAATTTAAATTTGAAACCTCTTTAGAGCTGGATTCTGAATTCATTGTTTCTTCATTAATAATCTGCTGTTGCATTAATGTTTTCATCTGTCCAAATGCGTTCCTTTTGATTTTTCTCTGGAGGGTTCCATGGATCGAAGTACCCTTCTTTAATGGAGGTCACATCATAGTGACTTCCGGATCTTTCCCACTAATTTTGTTCCCAACACAAGTTCCTGCAAAAACCAAAACTTGTTGAATAAAGCTAATGACTGAGATAATGGACAAAGCGAGACTAACAGAAGTGGTGGCATAGATATGGGAGGATGATGGAATGACGCGGGGAGGAGACTCCAAACGAAAACACAGAGGTGTGACACATAACCAGAATATGTGAACAATGGAGAAACAGTGGATGACATGTAGGCACACAACGAAACATGGCGGACTGGTGCTGATGGTACGAAAACTCAGAAGATTAGCTTTCGGAGGAGTTACAAAGGAAAGACGCGACAAAACAACGGAATAAAGGCTTTGGAGGTGGGACCCGGAGTGCATATCGCAAAATCACAAGAGGAGAAAATGCGATGGAAGAAGAATGGAATAGCCAAAATTCTGTGCTCTACGCTGTGCGATAGGCATGGTCAGTCGAGCGCAGATCGCAAAAATGGAAAATGCGATGGCGGGGGAATAGCACGCGCGAGAAACTGCGCTTTTGCGATGAGGCGGTCATGCGATGGCACGATTATGAGATCTGCGATAAACGCTCAAAGGGGCAGCGCTTGGTTACATGCAAAAGGGAGGCGCGGAGCTAGGAGGAAAAGGGGCTAAACCTTATATAATTCTTCAAAGTGGACTTTAGCCCTTTTTAAATGTATTTCCGATGCGGGAAGGGATAGCGGTGGAAGGGAAAAAGAGACTATGGCCAAGATTCAAATGGAGGGGCTGATTTGTACAACATCGGCTCCAACTGGGGACGGCATGTTCGTCCTCGGGCATGCCAAGAACTCACAGACCTCAAACCCCTTTTGCATTTTCTTCAAAACTTATTAGCTTATTTACATTATTTACATTTCAAAATTGAAATCACACTTGCTTATATTATATACATAAATATACCAGGCCTGATCTGCCTGAGTCAATACTGAAAGTAGTGTTTAAGGAATTGTCCATTCACGGGAGCGTCCAACAGATCACCCTGTAGATTTTCTAACATGAAAGTATTATTTCTCCCTAGGTTCACTATTTTGAATGGACCGAACCACAGCGGGTCAAACTTGGCATGCTTGCCTTTTTCTGCTCTGCGAACATCCCATCTGAGAACCAGGTCTCCTACTTGGAAATTCCTATCTTTTGCATGGCGATCAAAAATATCCTTCATTTTTTCCTGATATTCTATCAGTCTCTCATTCACCTGGTTGCGCGTTTCTTCCAATTCTACCAGCTGATTAATTCTTCTGATCATGTCATCTGGTTCTTCCTGATTCTCTTGCATGAAACGTGCCACCGGAAATGCTAATTGCAGAGGAAACACAGCAGCTCGCCCATATACCAGCTCATAGGGTGACTTGCCTGTTGCTCTTTTGCTAGTTATTCTATTTGCCCATAGAGCAAACTTCAATTGAGAGTCCCAGTTTTTCTGATTTTCAGCTATCGTTTTCTTCAAAGCCCTTACCAGGGTTTTATTAGAGGACTCTGCTAAACCATTTCCCTGTGGATAGTATGCTGTGGAGTGGGTCAATGTAATGTTATACCTTTGACAAAATTTTACAAACCTAGCAGACTTGAAAGCCTGCGCATTTTCAGTTACAATTCTGGCTGGACAGCCAAACCTGGATATGATATTTTCCTCTATAAACCTCATGATCACGGCATCTGTAGCGTTTCTTGTAGGTATTGCTTCCACCCATTTTGTGAAGTAGTCCATGGCTGTTAGTATCCATCTATGATGGCCACTTGATGGGGGATGTATTTCTCCTATAAAATCTAGTCCCCATTTATGAAACGGTTCATTTACATGGATGGGAATCAGGGGCATAGATGCAAATTTCTGTCTCTCTACAAATCTTTGGCACTTGTCGCATGTTCTGACTTGGGAAAAAGTATCTGAGTACAGTTTTGGCCAATAAAAACCGGCCCTCAAGATTTTATGTGTTGTGGCCCTCCAACTGTAATGTACTCCACAAATTCCTTCATGAAACTCTTTTAATGTTTTTTGCGCTTCATCTTCTGTGAGGCATAACAATAATATCCCAAGAGGGTCTCTCCAATAGAGTTGTCCATTGGAAATTACATATTTATGTGATTTCATTCTTACAGCTCTGTATTTTACTTTGTCACAACCTGTAGGACAGCTAAGCGTTAAAAGATATTAAGCTATTTCTTTATACCAAGGACTAGTTAGATATTTCACATGTATCTTTTGAGTAGCCATCTTTAGTCCTTGCTACTCCTCTTCTTTTCCCGATTCTTCATTTGCTAACATGGATAGGTTAATGCCCAAAGCTTGATGATTTTATTCGGATAACATCTTGGCAAGTCCCTGTCCTTTGACCAACTTGGTAGGTCTTATATCCAAATCATATTCCTGGATTTTTGCAATCCACCTTCCTCTTCTACCCTCGCTGTCTCCCTGTACCAGAATGTCTTTTACAACAGCTGTGGGGACATATGCAATGATATGAGATTGCAAAAAATAGACTCTAAAATCTTTAAGGGACTTTACCAGGGCATATGCCTGCTTCTCCAATATATTGTATTTCAATTCTGCATCATAAAGTACTTGACTGAAGAAAGCTATAGGTTGTTCATATCCCTCTTCATTTTTCTGCAATAACACTCTAGCAATTGTGTGAGGGGAAGAAAATGAGAAAATCATAAATGGCTTTTTGTAATTTGGCCCCACTAGTACAGGAGCTTCGGCAAATTCCTGTTTTATCCTTGTGAATGCATCTCTAGACTCCAGGGACCATTTGACTTCACTGTCCTTTTTAAACATATTAGTTATATGCCTAACTATCTCAGCATAGTTAGGAATGAACCTTCTTAGAAAATTAATTCGGCCCAAAAACACCTGTACTTCCTTTTTATTCCTGGGCAGAGGAATGTTTTTTATTACTTCAACTCTTTTAGGGTCTATTTTCACACCATCCCTTGTTACAATGTGCCCTAAGAGTTTTCCCTCAGCTAATGCAAAAAAGGACTTTTGAGGGTTAAGTGACAGGCCATACCTTCTGCATTTCTCAAAAGTTCTTCTTAAATGCTCAATATGTTCATCATCATTCTTTGAAAACACAGTGATATCATCAAGATAAACTACCAAAAACTTGTCCTGTTCTCCCACAAAGGCTATGTCCATTGCCCTTTGAAAGGTGGCTCCTGCATTAATCAATCTGAATGGCATCCTAGCATACATAAAGGTTCCCCACGGTGTAGTAAATGCAGTTTTCTTCTGGTCTTCTGGGAATACAGCTACCTGATTATAACCAGAAAATCCGTCCATCATTGACATTCTGGTTGCTCCCACCACTTTCTGCAGGATGTGATCCATTTTAGGCAGTGGATAATTATCTTTGAGAGACGCTCTATTCAAGTTCCTGAAATCTACACAGAGCCTTATTTATCCATTCTTCTTTCGCACAGGAACAAGATTTGCTATCCATTCTGAGTACCTTAATTGTACAATTATCTTGGCCTTCAGTAATTTCTTGATTTCTTTTTCAATGGAGGGAAGCAGCAGAGGATTGATCTGTCTGAGCTTCTGCTTATAGGGCTTTGCATCTTCCCTCAGTGGAATCTTGTGTTGCATTATATCAATATCAAAAGTTTTTAGGTCCTCATAGGACCCAGCAAATACATATTTGTAAGATTGAAACAACTTCAAATATTTTTCTCTATAATATTCTGGGACTTTCTTAGATAATTTGATAATTTTAGGATCTGCATGAGTACCCAGATTCAAGTCTCCCACTTGATCTTCTTCTGTTACTTTTTTGGGCCGCAATGGAATATCATCTTTGTTAAATAATCTTTCTAGGGGTACCAACCCCCTAGGTATAACATTTCCTTTCAGCTGCAACACTCTATTCCCTGCTATCTTTTCTTCCCATTTACTTTCTGCAATATTTTCAACTTCTTCCTCCTCATTATCATCAATTTCTATATTTGTGAATTCTCCCACTGTCTCCATGAATCTCTTCATTTGTTCATCGTCTTCAAATACCTGTCAGTGCTTTATGTTGTCTGGGATGGATGTTCTGTAACGTACCTCCACTTCATATCTTAAAAGCGAGTTCTGAGGAGGACAGAATCTACTGGCAGCTACAGCAAGAGAATCTGCTATTCTGTTCTGCTCCAGGGGCATGAACTGTATATTAAATGCTGAGAAGAAATTTTCCATCATGTCCCATACTTCATTTCTATATGCTCTGAGCCGAGGATGCTTAGTTTGGCATTGATTTTTGATCTGCCTTACCACCAGCTCAGAATCTCCGAGGACTTTTAAACATTGGATGCCCATGTTTCTAGGTGTCTGCATTCCCAATAATAGTGCTTCATATTCGACCACGTTGTTTGTAGCCTCATACTCCAGTTTAAAAGACAGTGGCACCCATTTCCCTGTGGGAGAAATTAACAATACCCCAACTCCATTACCTTCCCTTGAATTTTCTCCATCAAAATGAAAAGTCCATATTTCCGATTCCTGATCTCCTTTAGGCTGCTCAGCTTGGATTTGACCAAAAAGGGGCTCATGAGCATAATTCTGGTTTTCTTCTAACATTAAACACGAAAAGTCTCCCTCTTTGTTATAAAATGGAGAGTTCTCTGAGTAGTCAGCCTTAGTCACCATTTTAACAAATCTAGTCTCTCTGTACAACCTCCTTTCCTGTCCTCCGAAGACTGGGACAGTAGCATATGTTAAATCCAGTTTAATTGACCCCCCAATCTTGGTACCCCATGACCTTGACAATAGCATGCCAAAGCGAGCTAGGAGATCAGCGACCACAATGTCCATGACCACACTCTTTGCTGGAATTTGGGCCAAATTGACCACTAAGTCTTTAATCATTCCCAAGCACTTAACTCTTTTTGAATCAAATGAATATAAATCTTTGTATGGTCTTGTAATTTGCAGTCCTAGTTGTTCCATGACAGATAGAGGCATAAGATTATGGGAAGCCCCAGAATCTAGCATACAGTTGTGTAACAGCAGGTCATGTATAACTAGGGATACATAAAAGGGAGGAGTAGAAGGGTCTATCTCCTCGACATGTGGGCCAAAGACTACCATGGGTCTTTCTTCTTGAAGATTTAAACTATCAGGTACAATTCGTATTCCAGGAGGAAGCATAAAAGAAGTAACTTGAGACTGATATACAGGCTGCTTCAATAATTCAGTCAGTGGGACAGGAATCTTAATTTTCTCGAGTTCCTTTTGCAAATTGAAAGCAGGTGAGGTCTTTTCTATCACAGTTTCTTTTGACTCCTTATTCTCAACTAAAGACTTAAATTCTTTTGACACCGGCTCAGTATTAGGAGGACTGACTACTTTAGAAGAAGAAGGAACCTGATCATTAGACTGCAAGGGGGTATTCAGAAGATTCTTACCTTTTTCCGCATTCTTCTTTGTTGTTGATTCCTTCTGAGCAGATGTTTCCTCTTGAGGTGGTTCTTCTTCTTGCTCCTAAGTTCTGGTCCTCTTCCTTGAGGATCTGAGATCATATTTGACGTTGAATTGTGCTTCCATGAAATCAGCAAATTGCTTGCAGTAATGGTCAATCTCCGCTTCTTCATCTTCATCTTGCAGTGGGCACTCCATATCATCATTATTTGAAAGAGCCATATTTGAATCTTCTACTCCATAAGCTGCATCTCCAGTGGAGTCATCTGCTGGTCCTTCCAGGTACAAGGGACGAGGTACCTGATCCTGTTGTTCCTTTGTCTCTCTCGGCAATATCTGGAGAGGTGGCCTTCTATACTGGGGATTATACCCTCTGTTCGGAGCATTATAGAAATTCTTGGGAGCTACATTTTTTGCTTCCAGTTCCAGCTTGACCATCTTCTTTATCATCTTACTTATTTCATCTAATTTCTCTGGATATTTTTCTTGACTTGAAGCAGAAACCTCTTCTTTGCCTCTCCTCCTAGTATCTTGTTCATTTTTTCCCTTTAATTTCCTGGTGGAGGCAAATTTCGCTTCTAATTCCAGAGCATCTGATTGTGCGCCATCTAGAGTGGCAGGTTTCATTTCCCTTAAGGAGAAGCCAAAATAAGATTCAAAGGCTGCTATGAAAATTATCTTGGCTCCAGCTTCATGGGGCTTCATCTCAGGGGGCAGGCTTAGGTATAGCTTATTGAATCTTTTAATAAAGTCTGAAACTCCTTCATTCTGTTTCTTCTTCATGGCATTAAATTCGGTGAGACACTGACCGTGATCTTTCTTTTCTCCCCACTTCTTGAGAAAAGCATTTTCCATTTGGTCCCAGGTGGTCACAGAATTATTCCCCAATGTCTTAAACCATTTCCTGGCTTCCCCTTCCAAAGACTGCACAAATAATCTCAAGACCACATCTAGATGTTCAACATTTAAGTTCTCTGCAAAAGAGCAGAAGGCCTCGAGATGTTTCTGAGCATCAGCTCCATTTTCACCATTAAACCTCGGCAGAATCTTTAGATAATCTTGTGGCATATCATTTAAAACTTGGGGCAAGGCCAGTGGGGCGTATTTGTTCAAAATAAATGCAGGGACATTGGCCATTGGAGGAGGTGGGGGTTTCACAACAGTCTGAGATATAAAAGTAGGGAGAGGAGTAGGAGGAAGCGGAGTGTGAATAACAATGGGAATATATTGCACAGAAGCCTGAGGTGTGGATGGGAATAACTCACGGTTAACAGCAACTACTTTTGTGACTTCTTTAATTTCTTCAGCCTCGAAAGCAGGATGAGATTCTTCTTCAATTGAGGCACTTCCTCTACGTGGAGTCTCCGAGTAAAACTCGGGATTTTCTGTTCTAACTTCTTGAGAAGAAGAGGGCGGGTAATCTTCAGCGGAATATTCAGAATTTTCAGGACGGGCTGACTTCCTCTCCTTCCAAGTTCTTTTATGAATAATCTTTTCTGGGTCAGACACGTAGGATGTCTTCAGTTGAGCTGTATCTGACCTCAAATGCAGCTTACGAGGAGCCATGACTAACAATAAAACTTATCAAATGAAGACCAGTGGAGTCGCCAAGGTGAGAGATATGCAACTCTTCAACTCTCTGTGCTCACCTAATTAGAGAGTGAAAAACATTTGTCGAGACCCATGGAAACTGATATTCTTGAATTCGTTCCCCGGCAACGGCGCCAGAAAGATGTTGTGGATGATTTTGTCACCCTCCTAGAGACAGCCTAGAGTTGCCATAGACCAGTGCCTAGGACATCTTAATATAGCAAGGAGCCCTTTTAGTTTGGGTTTTCAGTCCAAGAACTCGCTTAATATCTCTTGTTCTAAACAAGGAAATTAGTTCTGAATGGGACCAATCTCTCTCAGAAGCTAGTACAAAGACAAGAACAATGTAGGAACATCCTGTAAAAATTCAGCATGAAAGCATCAGACAGTTAAGAGACCGCTTACTGTAAAGAGGGCCGATTCAAATAATATATCACAGAAATCAGATATCAGTAAGTGAGTGCAGTGAGGAAACATAAGAAGATATTAGCTGGCATGATACTGATACCCAGATACACAACAGAACTATATAAGGGCGCACCAATTTACGAATCCTTATATGACAATGGCATTTTAAAAGCACCCTCCTCAAGCAACTAATATAGCAGAAAATATGAAAGAATGAACATGGAACAGTATACCATGACTAGGCCTATTTAAAGCGCTTGACTAATTCCAGAAAGGGCATCAACGAGGATGAATCCTTAATGCAAACTAGTGAGCCACTCGCATTCTAGAACATGATACAAGAAGATAAATTGCATGAAATGAGATAATGTATTAACACGTAAGAGAAATTACATACTATGAGATACCAAAGACCAGAATCCTCAATACAGTTATAACCCCTCCTCACTGAGACCCTACGGGCTCTGAAACTTCATACAGAAATGTTACAAAATGTATACAGAAGTCTTCTCGCTGCACAGTTTGCTGATAGAAATCTGGAACACTTACAATGTTTTTTCTTTTAGCTTTTATAGACCAGATAGAGAATTCTAGAGGAGGCCGTAGATAGAGAACATTTAATGACTTATTTTAAATCAAATGGCGGAAAATGTTCATGCCCATACTGTGAAACGACTGAACATAATTGTCTGTACTTTACGATTTATTTCTGAAATGAATGCTAGAAATGAAAATCTATATATACACAAGACATAAATAATAAAATATGTAAACATTCGGCCTTTTTCTAGAGGAGTAAAATCTGCAGCAATAAAACCTTAAGGCGCCTGCTTCCATGCATGGTACTTTTGATCTTCTGTTCTTGAATTTAAATTTGGAACCTCTTTCGAGCTGGAATCTGAATTCATTGTTTCTTCATTAATAATCTGCTGTTGCATTAATGTTCTCATCTGTCCGAATGTGTCCCTTTTGATTTTTTTCTGGAGAGTTCCACGGATCGAAGTACCCTTCTTTAATGGAGGTCACATCATAGTGACTTCCAGATCTTTTCCACTAATTTTGTTCCCACCACAAGTTCCTGCAAAAACCAAAACTTGTTGAATAAAGCTAATGACAGAGATAATGGACAAAGCGAGACTAACAGAAGTGGTGGCATAGATATGAGAGGATGATGGAATGACGCGGGGAGGAGAATTCAAACGAAAACACAGAGGTGTGACACATAACCAGAATATGTGAACAATAGAGAAACAGTGGATGACATGTAGGCACACAACGAAACATGGCGGACGGGCGTTGATGGTACGAAAAGCTCATAAGAGTAACTCTCAGAGGAGTTAGAAAGGAATGACGCGACAAAACAACGGAATAAAGGCTTTAGAGGTGGGACCCGGAGCACATATCGCAAAATCGCAAGAGGAGAAAATGCGATGGAAGAAGAATGGAATAGCCAAAATTCTGCGCTGTGCGCTGTGCGATAGGTGTGGTCAGTCGAGTGCAGATCGCAAAAATGGAAAATGCGATGGCGGGGGAATAGCGCACGCGAGAAACTGCGCTTTTGCGATTAGGCAGACATACGATGGTACGATTATGTGATCTGCGATAAACACTCAAAGGGGCAGCGCTTGGTTACATGCAAAAGGAGGCGCGGAGCTAGGAGGAAAAGGGGCCAAACCTTATGTAATCCTTCAAAGTGGACTTTACCCCCTTTTTCAATGTATTTCCGATGCGGGAAGGGGCAGCGGTGCAAGGGAAAAAGAGACTATGGCCAAGATTCAAATGGAGGGGCTGATTTGTACAACATGTCCAAAGGACAAACTTATATGACAAGCATATGTTATTTCCTTCAATATTATTTCCAAAAATAATTGGGGTACTAACCATAAATGGTGGGGGAAAATGGAACCAGTTCTCAGTCATGTTGGCAGTATGTCACTCTTGAACATGACACTTGTCTAGAGTTCGTGTCAGGTTAGGGACATCCTGCTTTCATCATTTTTCCTCCATGGGTTTGGATTATCTATTTTTACCTCTCATTTTATCTTTTCCATGTCATCGTGACCTCAGATCCCTTGATGTTAAATACTGCCAAAATTTTAAGTCGTGTTGCCAATATGTTCAAGAGAAGTTTCCTTCTACCCCAAATCCTCTATTTGGTCCTCATTCACTATCATCTTATTCCTCTATCTCGTGTCAATAATTTGGGATACATTATGGCCCTCCTTCGATCAGTCACTTCCTGTCGACTTCAACTCATTATCCAGGAAGCTGATCCAGAGGCTCCCTTCTGGTACCTTAGATATTGCATGCCTCAATGGCAAGTTCTTTGCATTCGATGATAGGTTCTCATCATTGGCCTTCAATCGAGTGGTTTCACAGGTGTTCTACTTCAGCTCACTGTTCACATACCGTGAATTGTACTAGGCGTACCTTGAGAACCATTGTCATTATTTGTGGTTTATCTTGCACTTGTTAACAACTTTCATCATTGGCTAGTAATCAGGTGATTTTATTGCATGTTCATCTTTAGTTCATTCATTCGCTTGCTTGAATTTGTACATGTTTGGGTCGAGATGGAGCGAAAGACCCTGGGGTTTTCTTAATGAAATCTAGGTTGTAGGACGATTTGGTTTATCATGACTATATACATGACTCTTATGATTGGATGGATGCGACCATACCTGAGTCTATTTGATGATCCTTCTTACTAGATGGCTACATCCATACCTTAGATCTTATTTTTATATGTACTCTACTATGGATGGTTACGCACATACCACATGTTCATGTATCAGAGATATCAGTTGTACTTGTTCTTGTAGGTCTTTCGATGACAGTGTTTTGGTTTGGGAATGTTCTCATAAAGGATTTCACCCCTCCCTCTTTCTTGAACCTCATGCTTTAAGGGGCATCTGTTACACAGTATTTTGTCACCGTCCTTGCAATCCCCATCCCAAACATTGGAGGACCATTTTAGTGACTTCTTTTTACTATCATATTTTTCTATAAGTGTCATTGCATCCCTTGGAATGTCAAGAAAATATTCTCTGTTGATCATTCCTCAAGAAGACATTCAAAAACATGTGATTTTGGGTCGACGCTAGTAGGAAGTTATGGCCTTGTGCCAGTGGAGAAATTAAAACTGGGCCTCATGCCCTTTGACACTCTGTCTCAGAAGGGCACCCACACTGAGCTGTTTTAGGAAAGTTTTTTAAAATAGAAATGAAATTTCCATGCTTAAAAACTTTGTGAGTGTAGTCATCATGGTTTTTTCGACTGAATAACATCGAGTTCCTCCCTTTGGCTTATTGTTTCCTACAATTGTGCAACCCCCCAAAGGGATAGACCTCTCCTCCACCTTATGATGGATCCCAAACCACCACCTCCTCTCCTATAAATTATTCCTCCTCACATTGATTCAAATAGATGAATAGTCGTTACTATAGCTGGTGTGTAAAAGAAGGCAAAGAAGAAGCCTTTTTCGAGAGTGAGTTTAGGCTCATTGCCTCATCGAGTCCAATCCTGAACAAATGCTTGAGACACATCCCAACTAAACCCATCGAAGGAGACATGCAACGTCAAGGCATAAGGTTGTAAACTTATTTTTCTCTATCAATAATACATTACTAGTTTCTAGTTCCAACTTTTTTTCCGTTTATATGCAAAGTGTTCAGCTCTCCTTGACTAGATGAATAGTTGTAGATGAATGTATATGCTTTTCTGTTGTCATCATTTTTTTTGTCTTTCCGTATATGTGTGAACATCACCACTAATATGGAGCATGAGGTGTGAAAAAAAGTATCAAAGAATCGATGCCACGTGCCACGACAAAAGCATTGGACAGAGGTAGGATATATTTCTGGTTCATATTTCATTTATAAGCTAGGAATTCAAGAGCATAGCATGTTCCCTTGTTCTTAGACCCACCCTACGGCTAGAGGTATCGCCTCTATCCATAGAAGGTATTTTCTTGCTCAACACAAGGCTGATTAAAACATGAAGGAAGTCTGCCACCCCACCTCAGTTAGTCATTCAACAAGAAGAAGATCACGAGATGGCTCCTCTAGTCACAGACACAACATGCAACCCAAAAATTGGTTCCTCAAGCTAGGAAGGGATTTATAATTTTTTTGAGAATGATAATCCACAAGAAATTTTGAATATAAAATATGTAGCTAATGATACTACATCCTCAGATTCAGACTCATGGTCCGACACAACTAACTATTTTCTACACAAAATTGTTTTATGTCCTAAAATTTTTCCATACAATGACTTATTAATATGGGAGTTAGATCATGTGGAAATCTGAGATAGATATTTTTTTACCAAAAGCAGAACCGTCATTGGTTCTCTTAGGCCTACAGATTTGAAGGAAATGTATAAATTTCCCGGGCCCTGGAAAATATACAACAATTATTTTGTCGAAGAATTTATGTGAGAAAATGAGCACCTTGTGAATGTGAATAGGGACTGAAGAAATGATACTAATCTACATAAATACGGAGATAATGGTATGTACTCATCTGTTTCTCTAAAAATCCCCTTCTCACAAATTGTTGCAATGATGTGTCGTCTTTTTTGGTCTTCAAATACAACCAAGTTCAAGGAAGATTGGACACCCCTGATAGAAGCATCGTTTGATAGCTATATTATTGATTGGGCTAATATTCTGTCTGATTATTTGATTAGATGTATGACTATATATAGATAAAATTTTAATCTTACATCCAATACGGTCACTCCTTTTTATATGAGTTCGTTTATCCTAGATGTTTTTTGTTTTTCTACTAAATTTCCATCATTAGGATGGAAATTGACCAGAGAAGTCAAAATACCCATATTTGTACAGTTATAATTACTATGTGAATCAAAATACCACTCCAATATGTTTAAAATATGTAATGATATAATTCTCCCAGTTTTCAAATCATTTTCAAAAGGAAAATCTCCAGAGCCACCCATGAAGCTAATAGAAGTCTCAGGTCTATAAGAAGATGCTTTGGTGAAGAATTTTTCACATACATCCAAGTTTTTGGAAGTCATGCTTGCCCTCATGTCCTACCCTTATATATACCATATAAATTATTGGCTAAGGAGATTGATTATCAGACCATAGGTAATGGGTTGACTAAATTTCCGAAAGAGGCCGAAAGGACAATTTGGCCAACTTTTCCTATTTCATGTGGGTCATATACTCTTGAAAATTTCAAGCATGCCTGTCTTGAAATTGATTAATTAAAACCCTTCAAATTCCAAAATTTACCAAACAAAAGTTATGATGCATATTGTGTTGCCAGAGAAATAACGAATCAAGTTAAGTTGTGGGCATTTGCAAGTGAGCTTGATAAATTTCACAATGTGTTTAAATCAATTCCACAATTCTCAATGTTCATGCATATAGAAACTATGAATTTCAATACATAAGAACTGATATAGTTTAAACAATATCGTGAATAAAGTGATTCTCATTTTCTAGACTACATGTTCCACTGGCCAATGCCAGAACAAATTCTAATTCCTCCAGTTCAGTTTCAAGTGCCAGAAACAGAACAAATTCTGATTATGATTCCTCCAGTTTAGGTACCAGTATCAGTGGTAGAACCAAAAATCATGGATGTTCCACATGAAGAGAGATTTAATCAAGATTGGGAAAGTTTTGAAAAATAATTACCTGATACTAACAATCCTGGTGATTAGAATGCTATTTTGATAGAAACGTTTCCTACTGAAGATTCTCTTAGAAAAAAAATTCATGTAGGTGAAACTAGAATTCAAGAAGTATCCTCTAATCTAAATGATTCTAAAGATCAAAGGGAAATTCGAGAAATCTCATTCACTTCAAAGGTTTCAGAAATTGATATTCAGCAAAATCAGACAACAAATATCAATCATACAGAGGAGAGACAAGATGAAACAATGGGCCAAGACATGGAGATTATCCCTGCTTTTCCAACAACGGAAATAATTTTGAAGATCAAGGTAATACCTCCTTTTGATGTATTTTGCAATCCAAAGCATAAAGTTGTTGTATCCAAGTTAAGGAAGAAATGAAATATTGAAGATTCTCCATAAATTCATATCGACACAACATCAATGCAAGTTCTTTAGAGAGGAACTCAGTCAAATACAAGAAAATAACTTAGCCGATTATCTTAGTTTGCAGGTTCTTATGCAGATTCAACTATTCATAAGTCAGCAGAGACTGATTCATTAATCATGGAGAAAGATAAAAAATTGCTCAAATGGAGAAATGTTTCTTCAATGAAAAACAAAGGATATAGCAGGAGTTGTAATAACGTATTAATAGTTTGCAACTAGTGTTTGAAGGTCTCAAACTCAAACTTGAGAATGAAATTAAAGAAAAGGATTTAATAGTCCATCAATTATAGCAGAACATTCAAAAGCTCCAGGAGAATTCAGAACTTAATGAGGTAAAGAAAGAAGCAAATGAACTGGAAACATTGTTGGTAAACCAACATACAATTTTCTATCCAGAGCTAAAAACATGTCATTCAACATATCCGAGTATATAAAATATTCTCTTCTACAAGATAATCTTATCCAGGAAATTACAAAAGACACTATGTCTGAAGTCAAATTTTTGAAACAATATTCACAAGAAACAACAAGCAGGAAATATCTTGACATAAAAAACTTGACAAAGGTAAATATGGAATTTTACTGATATTTGTTGATCAAGCATCACAGTCAATTGGGAATGCTAAGGTGTCTTTCGAATGCATAAGTTAAACTTCTTCCAGAAATTAATGATGAAATATTCTCGGGCCAAATCAAAATGCAGCCAATTCATCCCCCCCAGATTGAATATATGATCAAAGATTTCTAACTCAAGAAACAATTAGAGAATGGATCCGAGAAACTGTCTTGAGACTGTTATAACTTCTGCATTTTAATTTCCTAGTTTTTAGTTTATATTTTAGATTATATTAACAAGAATTCTTTCACAAGTCTTATATTTTTGTAATATTAATTAGTATTTAAACCCCTTTCATGTATTTAGAAAGGGGTCCAGATTTTTGAGAAGGTGGGTTTTGGAACTTACATTATTGTTTGAACAAAAGTATATAATTGGAATTCTGAGCCAAAACTGCATAGCCGAAACACATTATATTTTCTGTTCTGTATAACCCGTGTTGAGAGAGAGAGAGAGAGAGAGAGAGAGAGAGAGAGAGTAACTTTCGTGAAGCCTAAGGTTGGAGACCCCTTGCTGTGAGTAAAAGAGGGACCATGTTCTATCAGAAACCTGCAAGAGATAGCATAAATAAAATATTTATACAAGGCAGACATGTCCCATGCTCGTGATGCTTTCACTAATTTAAGCCTATCTGAAAGATAGATGTGCTGTCTGTGTCACTTCTATGGTAGTGATTTTCTAATTTGGTTGATGACAACAATTGTTGACACCATCAGGGGGGTTTTTTCTTTGGAAATAGGTTGAATGTAGTGCCCACATGCATAATCTTGGTATGGCATATTTTTTTATAAATAATTCTCATTATATGCATGGGTGTATGACTGGGACCTTCTCATGTAAGTATTTTTGAAAGAGATGCTTATGATGGCACGAGTCTTCGACAAATTCCGACAAAGTGGAATGGTTGTGAAGTACTATATCATTTTGACATGAAATTTTGTATTGTAGTCGAATTTCAGGAGGATCAGTGATATAAATGGGAAAGGATGATTCCCAGAGTGCCATTCTAGAATGCCCCCATTGAGGCGAGGAGCCATCTAAGGTACTACTTCCTTCTTGGAAAATGGTTGTTGAAGTCGACAAGAATGAAGCCTCAACCAACCAAGAGAAATATTGGTGAAAGGGACCAGGGTCTCTGATATAGAAGGTGGGGTATCATATTTTAACATAGGCACGATGGAGAGAAATGGATGAAACCTAATAATGGGAGTTTAGTTTCCCAAGTTCGGAGCTTGTAAATGAAATTTGGCGACAGCCATAATGATTTCTAGTGAGGAGAGTCATGGAGTCGGTTGGATGCCCAGGGTGGGTATATGTTTGTTATGAATGTCGTGGTGGATTTGCGTGAGAGATGTGAAGCTCCTACCAAGGGTGATTAGGGATTGTTGCTAGGAGAGAAAAGTGGATGGATGGGTGGGTGGTGTTCTCCTAAAAAAAACCATTGTACACTTTCCAAAAGAATATAAAATGGCTTTCAACTATTTTTCCATCCTCTAAATCCTTCTCCTTTAAATTTCATGATGTCCTTTGCCTGTCCTATTTTCCAGTGATAATAGTTTCCCCCTAATGTATGAGGTCCAGGAAGAACTGTATATCCAAAATACATTATAGTTTTTGTTCTGTATAACTCTTGTTGGGACAGAGAGAGATAGAGTAACTTGTGTGAAACCTAATTTTGGAGACCCCTTGTTGTGAGTAAAAGAGGGATCATGTTCTGTTAGAAACTTGTAAGAGATAGCATAAATAAAATATTTCTATGAGGCGAGCATGTCCCATGCTCATGATGATTTGGCTAATTGAGGCTTATCTGAAAGATAGATGTGTTGTGTGTGTCACTTGTATGGTAGTGATCTGTTGATTTGGTTGATGATGACAAATTTTGACGCCCTTAGGGGTGTTTTTTCTTTGAAAATAGGTTGAATGTAGTGCCCACATAATCTTGGTATGCCATATTTTTTATAATGAATTATATTTATATGCATGGATTTATGACTGCGACCTTCCCGTGTAAGAATTGCTAAAAGAGATGCTTATGATGGCATGGGTCTTTGACGAATTCTAACAAAGTTCAATGGTTGTGAAGTATGATACCATATTGACATGAAATATGGTGTTGTAGTTGAATGTTAGGAGGATAGATGACATCAATGGGAAATGATGATTCCCATAGTGCCAGCCGAGAATGCCCCTATTGAGGTGAGGAGCCATCAAAGGTAGTGCTTCCTTCCTAGAGAATGGTTGTTGAAGTCGACAAGAAGGAAGCCTCAACCAACCAAGAGAAATACTGATGCAGCAGACCAGGGTCTCTGATATAGTAGGTGGGTGATGATATTCTGACATAGGCATGATGGTGAGAAATGGCTGAAAAATGATTATGGGATTTCATTGGCCCAAGGTCGGAGCTTGTAAATGCAATTTGGTAGTAGTCATAACAATTTCTCATGAGGAGAGTCCTGGAGTTGGTAGGACATCCAGGGTGGGTATATGTTTGTTATGCATGCCCCGGTGGCTTTGTATGAGAGATGTGAAGCTCCGACCAAGGGTGATTATGGATTTCTACCAGGGAAGAAAAGTGGATGGATGGGTGGGGGGTGTTCTCCTCAAAAAGAAAATCTTCGTACACTTTCCAAAAGAATACAAAATGGGTTTGGATGTCCAAACACGGAGATGGGTGCCCCAAAAAAGTGAAAATGATCACTCACCGATGATGTGAGGAAGGTTTTTTTGCTGAGGGTGGGGGCCCCATTGGTTAGTCTTGGTGCGGGGGTGGTGAAGTAGATGGAAAGTATCACAGATAGGCTATGCTGATGTAGGTATGTTAGGCCAAATTCGAGACATGGTGGTGCATGATCGATATTATTATGAAAATGGTAGTTCTGGAAAGGGGTTTTATCGTGACATGGTAAAACTTGACTTGATGCATGATGGATGGAAGAACATGAAGTGATTCCTAGACTGGGATGTTACATCCATGGCATCATATTTTTGATGCATAGTCTACTTGAGTGATGGACGCCATGGGGGGTGAGGCTCTACCAACTGACAAGAATTTTTATCATGTGCAAGGTGGGGAGATGATAAACATGGTTGGGTTTTGGAACCTATGGTTGATTCTTTTGGCTAAATGATGTCAGGATATTTAAAGCTTCTCTAGGATCCTATCATGCTGGGGAAGAATGATACCTACTCTGAAAACTTCAGTGTCTAGGGAAATAGGTGGTTTTTCATGTTGTGTAACACTTGCAACCAATACCCCAAGTGTAAGAATCTTCTTCTTTCAAATATTTTGACAAATGTGCTGAATGAAAAAGCAATAAGAGAGGGAATACCTGTCCTAACTGAAAAAATGATTTTTTCAGAGGTATGAATGTGTGAAGCCTCCTTTGGGTGTTATGAGGTGTTGATCACTATGTTGCTTTCAGTTTCTCAATTGGGCATTCTGAGCTCTCGCTATGGTCCGTAAAATAATTTGAAATGGGTGATATATAGGTCAATATGGCTCATTTTAGTTCATTTGTGTCATTTGAGAGTTGCGAGGTTAGATTTGAGCCCTTGCTTCTGAGCCTTACTTACCATTACAGTAAGCTTGTGTAAAATGGATTCGCGCCATCAGTGCTAGATAGGCCTCTGAATGTCCAACATTTTTATTTTTTTAGTGTTTTCTGGTTGGGGGCCTGTATAAACTAGGTTTTTACAGACTCTTACTTCCTTTTAGCCTTGGTTGCACGGGTGATCATGGTACAGGCGTGGAGACTTCCATGGGAAAATGAGTTTTTTCATGAATATTTCATGTCTATATTAGATGTTGCATGTGATATTGTGCATATGTCTTTGAGACAGACGCACGATCAACACGCCTGTATGGGAAACGGGCATGACGAGAAGCCGAGTAAATTTTTTATTTTATTTTATTTTATTTTATGTCACTGATGTGATTGTGTTTGATGACAGGTTGTTGTGGAGAGAGCGTGACTAGGTTTATATTCACATGGATTTGGCACAGGATGCTAAAACACAAAGTTTGTTTCCACAATGGGATCTTCTCAAGTTCGTAGAGAATAACCTCCTGAGATCACAAGATTTCCTGCTACACTTCTTGGTTCGTAGCTGGAACAGGAGGCGCAAGGTGATTATCCTGTGTGGGAAGGAAATCCCTGTCCATCTAGAGACAGATATCTATTATGTGACTGGCTTACTGCCTCAGGGTGAGGCACTTCCACACCCACTCCCACCTGGGAGGGTAGCTCTCTAGCGCTGGTCGTAGCATCACTGTGACGGGACACAACTTTCGCAGGGATGCATTCTCATTGCATCAATGACCAATCTAGCTGAGCGATATTCCTAAGCAATGATCGTACTATTGAAAGGGCCGTTTTCACCACACAAGGCTTTAAGACCCCACATTGATGTTATGCGTTGGCTCCAGGCCAACCATTTCTACGATTGGGCGTGCCATGTTTACGATGGCATGGTGTCGCAGCTGGGGAAGGTACGAGGAGGTGTTGTAGCATATTTTGGTATAGTTGAAATTAAAAATATTTTTTAATTTTGGCTAGTTTACCTTTCAGCTAAATCTTTGGGCATATATATAATTTCATGGAAATATGGTTTCTCAACTAATTTTGAATCATTTTGGACAATTAAATATGTAATTTTATTAAAAATATAAATTATATTTTTATTAGAATTATTTTATTTAAAATTTAAAATTATTTGAAAAAGGAAATGTTGGGCTTCTCACCCCATTTTTAATTTTGGCATTAAACTCTACAAACTCTTCCAAGTGCCAAGCCAGGAGATAAAGAAATCATAAAAATGTAACAAGAAATAGTGAACGAAATGTATTTTTCTCCTGATAAATAGTATGCAACTTTCAACGGTTATCAGAGCAACATGAAAAATAAAAGGCACATATCTAATTTCAGACACCCTCTAGATTTTTGACATTTAATGGAGAAGTGGGTTCTGAAATTAGTTGTTTTCAAAATGAATTTTAAGCACATGGAAGAAATTGAAGTAGTTCTCACCCCCCAGGTTGAAAACTTCTTACCGTTTGGAACCCTTCGAAATACATCAGTGGTTTCAAGGTTGGGTCTATATGTGGCTATTGGTTTCAGTGTATGTTCTTATACCTTACACAAAGTCTGTAAATATGTTTCCAAAATGCTGGCTGAATCATCAAATTTGGAGTAGAGTCAATTGCAAGGGTATTCTACAGGAGAGAGTCGTTGGGTGCATGGTTCAATATTTACTAGTCGAGTATCTAAATCAAGAAATGGTGGCAGCAGGAAAAACATCAACTCTCATCCTGAAATTTAATTTCGAAATGACTAATTGCAGTGATATCTATTTGCAAATTTCCTAGAATTATCATAGTTCAATCAGTTCAATGTTATGTGTGTGGTAGTTGAGCTCATTGGGAAAATAGTGGAGGAGATATTGAAGGAACCTCAAGCTGAAGAGAATGCCAGACAAGAAGAAAAAATATAGCATTTTCTGTAGGTTATTTTTGGGCTCATTTTGTGGGCAAACAAAGATGTATTTCTCAATTCCTAGACATAGGTTTTTTGCAGGATGGTCCCAATTTTCTTAGGCACGAAATTTTTTGCAAAAATTGTGAGTGTATACAGATATTTTCCTAGTTTTCTATAAGGCATATGTTCAGTTCCATTTTCTGAAAAATGGACAACTGGAGAATTAAATGTTGAATATTTGGACCTGGTAATCTGAATTAATCTTAATGGAACAATTTACCCAGTCCATTCAGCTCTGCCCTTGATGAAGGAACACATCAAGGAACACTCAAGATCCATTTTTTTCATATGCTCCCAAGCATCTCTTTTTTATTTTATGGTATAGTATCTACACATCAACTAAATTTACAGTTAAAGGCCTTGCCAAGGCTTTAAGGCTGGAATTGCTAGTATATGACATTAGTATCAGCCTCACCTGCCTAAGGTTTACATGCATAATATACGAAATGGAGAAGATCCATCATTAGTACCATAAGCTCTAATGGGTAAAATGATGCCCATGCCTCCTGATGTTTTTGTCACGCTAGTTTGTAATGCTGAGACAACTAGGCCTCAACCTTAGCTTGCAATTTGTGAGGGATATGTCATGTCACTTCTGTACAAAAGTTTCAAATATTCATCTCTGATATTCATTGCAACAGTGAATTTACTCCAGGCCTAGTTATAAACAAATATTTCCTTGGAAAAATTCCCTAAAAATTATTGCTCAAGTAATTTATAGAAGTAACCATGTGGAAATAACTTCTAAGCATTGATGGGATTGATACAATGGTCTTGTTGATGAAAGTAATCCATGGCAGCGTATGAAGTAAATTTGACCTTGTAATCTGTAGTAAAAGATAAAGGCACATGAAAATGATAGCCTTATTGACTAGACAAGTGAAGTTGTGTATTGAAGCTAAGGCTAACTATAAGTCTTCACTATGTTGAAATTTTTTTGAATTCATCTACAACAATGGTAAAGCCAAGGGTGTTTGTGAGACTGCTCCAACATATGAAGCCAAGAAATTTGTAGCATTTAAAGAATGAACAAGTAAAAATTATCCTTGCTATGACAATAATGTTCGACAGTGACACTTGTTGTGACTTATTGAGATCATGTTTAACATAAGTGCATTATCTTGACTGTGAAAATGACCATAATTCTAGTTTTTTGTGCACAACCTTGAATTGTCAAAGAAATAGATCTAAGAAGTGTGACCTATGTTGATGAGACCGTAAAGGAGGGCAGCAAATGAGACATCAACAAGAAGTAATAAATATGATAGAATGAGTAATATGTTTGGCAGTAACCCACATATGAGTAGAGTATCTTACAACTTTAACAAGTGATAGAGAAAATATCTGGACAAAAAGAACAGTGAAAATGATGTTGTATGAAAGTTGTGGCAGATGTTCATAGAAATATCAGTGGGTAGCTGTGGAAGTAGTGATAGTTTCAAAACAATGAAATTCAGAGGTGGCAGGAAGGTGTTATAAAATTTGGAATTAAATGGCATAAAAGAAGAAGTTTGAGATTATTTAAAGACTTCAAAACAAAAATTTGGCAATAAAATGGTCAAATAAATATTTAAAAAGATTGGATGGGTGTTTTTTGAGACATATCACTTCTGACATTTGAACTTCACAGGGAAAATTTTACATTGTAGAATATTCAAGAGTTTCAGATTTCCAAGGAGGACAATCAGCAACCAGTCAACTTATTTCCATATTTAGATACAATATCATCAACCAAAGGATCGGATCCAAATATGAAGGAGAAGCATTAGTCAACGCTATAATTAAATCCCAATTTGAAGGGTACTCTTCTAGATTTTATGCAGACTATTAGGAGAATGTTCTATTTTTAGTATATTTTTTGAGGATTTTATTCCATAATTTTTGTAACAACTAGGAGAGATTTTGTCTATATATTATTTCATTTTGTAATAAACAAGGGTTGGATTTTGATTTCGAGACCTTTAAACTTTGTAAAATTTTTCTCCAGAAATCTTAATTGAACTATTTAAAGCTCTCACTTTGACATAATTTGTGTTTCTTGTATGTTTTTCCAGTATTTTCATATTCTATTTCTACACATGTTCAGAGTTGCATAGAAGAGTTGGGTAAGAATAGATTGAGTTTCAATATTTCTGAAATCCCTTGTAAATTTAAATTTTTTTAAATAGATTAGTATATCAGACTGTCTGTCTGAGTTAGCTCCTCTTTGAACTAGTTATTGTTTGCCAATTCTATCTTCTCCTGAATGTGTTTTTTTTTGTTGTAGAAGATTTCTACATGCATCAAATTCTACCTGATTTATTAAGTATTATGTTTGAATCCTTAAATATCCGTAACCCCTTAAATTATTCTTTCAAATTATTTAAAAAGAAAATTTCTTCTGTTAGGCTGGAAGCTGACACTTTGAGGAAGGACTTTGAAAGGAGGAGATTTATTCATGAACATGAATTGAGAAATAATCAACAACCACCCAAATCAAATCATGAATCTGACCATTTTTCTTCATAGGCCACTGTCCAATGACAGTGAAAAGCATTCAACAAATCCTCACAATTATTGAGGGAGCCCCCTATGGTTCAAGGATCATCATGAACCTAAAGACTGGTTGAGTTTGTTTCTTAGCATAGTTTCTGCAGCCAAGAACTTTTTACGAGAAACAATTACAACATTTTTCATCATTGTTGGGGAACGAATTGATGAAGAATATTTTTCCTAGATCACAATGACGACTAGATCCATTCCTTGCTAGTGAACAAGGAGTAGGAATTTGTATTGGTTGCATTATTTTCACCTGGCGACTCCAATTTGTCATATGGCAATTCCGATGGATCACCGATCCCATTATTTCAATATTTCAGCTTCCTTTACTACTATGCAAGTTTCATTGATACTTGAAATAAAAAATATATGCATTTTCCTCCAAGCCATGATCAGAAATATAAGATGTCCACAGAGGATGCAGTTGTTAAATTTTACTTGTGATTATAATTTTCTTATGGGATTTCATGTTTATATTGTACATATATTTCAGATTTTCAATTATTGGCAACGTGGTTTGTCCATAAACCCATTCCTTACATGGTTACATTGGAAATAAAATTACACCTAACAGTGTAAAGTCTTTCATTTCAGTTAGATAGAGGTGTGTGGGATTGAGTGGTGTGATTTAAATAGTGTATGATAAATCAGTTTATAGTTTCAATCTTTGGAAATTTTCATCTTCAGATTTTAGTGGGAAAGAGTATCCGGATTAGTGCAGGCATATGGTTTCATTTCACAAGTGAATGTTTCAGTGTGTAGTAGCAGGGTATTCAAATGACAGGATTGATCCAAGGTATTCAAATAACATGTAAATGGTTGATCATCATAGATTTACGGTATGACTCTATGCCCAATAATTTTCAGCATAAGGGTCACTTCATTTTAAGCAGCTGGTAAGCAGTAAATGAGTAATTATTTTTAAAGCAAGGGTGTTGGATATTTTGGTGATATTTTATTAATTATTTTAAGATTTGTATTATTTCTACTGGGAATGGTCCGCAATGTACATACAAGAAATCTTGTTTACATTGTTCATATGTTTGATGTCATAATTACATCAAATCTCACTATTATTTGGATGGAGAAATCTATAAATAAATTTGATTTCCAAAATTTAGTTCATTTGAACTCTATGTTTGTAATAATGCTTTTAGGAAAGGATTTGGAATAGGTTACAAGTTGCAGTGGTCATATTCTAAGTTGAGGTTATAGTCAAATAATGGTGAGATAGCATGATGCAATTCAATTGGGAGCATCAGTTTGATTATAGCATAATGCACCTTCAGATCACATATTGATGGCATGAATCCATTGCCCAACAAAAAGGCACATGGTCTACTAGTTCTCTACATCCCATGGGGGGAAGTAGTCCCCATTGGAGCCGATGTTGTAGCATATTTTGGTACACTTTAAATTAAAAATATTTTTTAATTTTAGCCAATTTACCTTTTAGCTAAATATTTGGGCATATATAAAATTTCCTGGAAATATGGTTGCTCGGCTAATTTTGAATTATATTTAATATTTAAATATGCAATTTTATTAAAAATAAAAAATTATATTTTTATTAGAATTAATTTATTTAAAATTTAAAATTATTTGAAAAAGGAAATGTTGGGCTTCTCACCAAATTTTTAAGTTTGACATTAAAGTCTACAAACTCTTCCAAGTTCCAAGCCACAAGATAAATAAATCATACAAATGTAGCAAGAAATAGTGAATGAAATTTATTTGGCTCGTGATAAAGAGTATGCATCTTTAAACGATTATGAGAGCAACATGCAAAATCAAAGGCACATATATAATTTCGAACCCCCTCAACCTTTTCGATATTTAATGGAGGAGGGGGGGTCCGAAATTAGTTTTTTTTCAAAAACAAAATTGAGCACGTGGTAGAAATTGAAGTAGTTCGCACCCCCCAGGTTTAAAACTTCTTACCATTATGGACCCCCTCTGAAATCTGCTGGTGGTTTCAAGGTTGGGTCTGTCGGTGTTGGTCTATGTGATTATAACTTATGCAGAGCCTGTAAATATGTTTATAAAATGATAGATTAATCATAAAATTTGCAGTAGAGTCAGTTGCGGGGGTATTCTACAGGAGAGAGCCATTGGGTGCATTGTGCAATCTTTACCATTCAAGTATATAAATCCAGCAATGGTGGCAGCAGAAAAAACATCAACTCTCATCTTGAAATTTAATTTCAAAATGAATAACTGCAAGGATTTTTGTTTGCAAATTTCCTAGCATTATCCTAGTTCAATCAGTTCAATGTTATGTGTGTGGTAGTTGATCTCGTTGGGAAAATAGTGGAGGAGACATTGAAGGAACTTCGAGCCGAAGAGAAAGCCAGACAAGAAGAAAAAAATGAAGTTTTCAGTAGGTGATTTTCAGGCTAATTTTGTGGGAAAAATAAGATGAATTTATCAATTATGAGACATGGTTTTTTTGCAGGATGGTCCCAATTTTCTTAAGCGTGGATTTTTTTGCGAAATTAAAGATATTTTGCTAGTTTTCTGCAAGGCATATGTCAAGTGTCGTTTTCCGCAAAATGGACAACTGGAGAATTAAATGTTGAACATTTGGACATGGTAATCTGAATTAATCTCAATGGAACGGTTTACCCAGTCCATTAAACTTTTCCCTTGATAAAGGAATAAAACAAGGAACACTCAAGATACATTTTTTTCATTGGATCCTAAGCATATTTGTTTTGTTTTATGGTATAGTGTCTACACAACAACTAAATTTACAGTGAAAGGCCTTGCCGAGGCTTTAAGGCTCGAATTGTTACCATATGACATTAGTATCAGCCTCGTCTGCCTATGTTTTACATGCATAATACACGAAATGGAGCAAAGCCATCATTAGTACCACAAGCTCTAATGGGTAAAATGATGCCCATAACTCTTGGTGTTGTCGGCATGTTAGTTGGTAATGCTAAGATAACCAGGCCTCAACTTAAGCTTGCAATTTGTGAGGGCTATGTTTTGTCACTTGTGTACAAAAGTTTCAAATCCTCTTCTCTCAAATTCATCACAACAGTTAATTTACTACAAACCTGGTTATAAACAAATATCTCCTTGGAACAATGCCCTAAAAATTATTTCTCAAGTAATTTATAGCAGTAACCATGTGGAAATAACTTCTAAGCATTGATGGGAATGATACAATAATCTTGTTGACAGAAGTAATCCATGACACATTATGAAGGAAATTTGACCTTGTAATCTGTAGTAAAATACAAAGGCACATGAAAATGATAGCCTTATTGACTAGACAAGTGAAGTTGTGTATTGAAGCCAATGTTGACTGTCAGTCTTCACTAAGTTTAAAACTGTTTGAAGTCATCTAAAACACTGGTAAAGCCAAGGGTGTTTATGAGACTGCTCCAACATATGAACACAAGACATTTGTAGAATTTAAATAATGAAAAAGTAACAATGATTCTTTCTATGACAATAATGTTGGAAGTGACACTTTTTGTGACTTATTGAGATAATGTTTAACATGAGTGCATTATCTTGACTGTGAAAATGACCATAATTATAGTTTTTTGTGCATGACCTTGAATTGTCAAAGCAATGAATCTAAGAAGTGTGACCTGTGTTGATGAGACCCTAAAGGAGGGTAGCAGATGAGTCATCAACATCAAGAAATAAAGATGATAGAATGAGTATTATGTTTGGCAGTAACCCACAGATGAACAAAGTATCTTGCGACTTTAACAAGTGACAGAGAAAGTATCTCGACAAAAATAACACTGACAATGATGATATATAAAATTTTTGGAAAATGTTCACAACGATATCAATGGGTAGCTATGAAAGCAGTGATAGTTTCAGAACAGTGAAATTCAGAGGTGCCAGGAAGGTGTTATAACAGTTGCAATTAAATGGCATAAAATTAGCAGTTTGAGATTATTTAAAGATTTCAAAAAAAAATGCTGGCATTAAAATGGTCAACTGAATATTTAAAAATATTGTATGGGTGCTATTTGAGATATATCACTTTCGAAATTTGAACCTCATAGGGAAGATTTTACATTGTAGAATATTCAATAGTTTCATATTTCCAAGGAGAACAATCAACAATGGTCAAATTATTTCCATATTTAGATACAATATCATAAATCAAAGGATTGGATCCAAATATGAAGGAGAATAATTAGTCAACACTATAATTAAATCCCAATTTGAAGGGTATTGTTCCAGATTTTCTGCAGACTATTAGGATATTGTTCTATTTTTAGTATATTTTTCAGGATTTTATTCCATAATTGTTGTAGCAGCTAGGAGAGATTTTGTATATATATTATTGCATTTTGTAATAAATAAGGGTTGGATTTTGATGCCAAAACCTTTCAACTTTGTAAAACTTTTCTCTAGAAATACTAATTAAAGTATTTCAAGCTCTGGCTTTGACAGAATTTGTGTTTCTTGTATGTTTTACCCGTATTTTCATATTCTATTTCTGTACATGTTCATATTTGCATAGAAGAGTTGGGTAAGAATAGATTGAGTTTCAATCTTTCTAAAATCCCTTGTAAATTTATAATTGTTTAAAGAGATTAGTATATCAGACTGTTTGTCCGAGTTAGATCCTCTTTGAACTGGTTATTTTTTTCCACTTGTGTCTTCTCCTGAATGTGTTTTTTTTCTTGTAGAATCTTTCTACACAAATCCAATTCTGCCTGATTTATTAAGTATTATGTTTGAATCCTTAAATATTGGGAACCCACTCTTTCAAATTCTTTAAAAAGCTAAGCTCTTCTATTAGGTTGGAAGCTGAAAGTTTGAGAAAGGACTCTACAAGGAAGGGATTTATTCATGAACATGAATTGAGAAATCATCAACAACCACCCAAATCAAATCATGAATCGGCCCAATGTGCTTCATAGGTTGTTGTCCAGTGACAATGGACAATGCTAAAAAAATCCTAGTAATTATTAAGGGAGCCCCCTCTGGTTCAAGGGTCAGCTTGAACCTAAAGACTCGGTGAGTTGGTTTCTTAGCGTAGTTTTTGCAGCCAAGAAATTCCTACGAGAAACAGGTACAACAAGAGGATGTTCCAAATTATTCGCCTATGCTAGCATCCTTTGTATCATTATGTTTGAGAGGGTAGTAGTGCTGAGACCCTTTGTGCCTGTTCCTATTGGGCCATGCTGGGACCCTCAGATGAGGCGTTGGGTGTCGGTGATGCCCCAAGGTGGAGTAGGGGAGGTGGGTTGCTACTCGGATGTGACCACCGAGGCATGGTTTGAGGTGAACCCCTAGATTTTCCTAGAGTTCCCATACTCTAGGATGGATTTTCGGGGAGATCTAGATATGAGTCTTCCTGCTAGTTACACGTGGGGACCTGTAGGTATGAATTTTTATGTTTTTTCTGCATTTGTTGAGTATTTTACGATGTGTATTTTTATATGTCTATTGTGGTGACATTGACACAATATTTGTTTCTCTTGAAAATTTGGGAGAATTTGGAAATACTACTGCTCGCTTGGTGGGACACCAGCCCCTTTGGAGGGTTTCGGGTGGAGGTGCTAAGCCCTAGGGTGAGGGGAAGGGTGGCGGTCTTGGACTGCCTTAGGGTGAAGGACTTGGTAATGGTGTTGGCCTATCGGAGGAGGGTAGAAACTCAAATTTTGTTGAGCGTGTCACTACCAATGCTTGTGCTGAGGTGCCAAAGGCGCGAGTGGAGGATATGGAAAATTAGCTAGCTGCGATCGAGGCTCGATCCACTGAATTAGCTAATTCTTGGGGTCAAGTGGAGAGGTTGACCCATGGCATGCCAACCCAGGGTTTTTTTGATGATCTAGATTATATCTGGCTCAAGGCACTAATGGTACGGGAGAGGGGTTATCATCTGACATCGCACAATGTGGTGCTTTTTGTTTTGGACGCTTCCCTAGTCTTGGCACTGGGTGTAGCTATGGGTCCAGATGGCCTGCCTGGTGGGGTTCAGCCCTAGAGATACCATTAGGGGAATTTTGAGGTCTACAATGGGCCTCCTAATAAAAATGTACAACCAAAATTAACTTTATAAGAACCAAAAGGATTTAAGATGATGATGTCAACCATGGGGGGTGATTCACCATTTTTTAAGTAAAAGGGTAAAAATATTAAAAAATAATAAAATAATAAAACCACTTTTTCAACTCATATTTTCAACTCATCTCCCAATTTTTTTACTCAATTTCAAGCAAGAGTACTCGTTGGATGAAAATTTTAATTCCTCATCCAATGAGTACCCATGTTTCATACTTTCGATGGACCCTGCTACATGAAAAATGAGAAATTTATTAAAAAACGTGGCTGCAATCATGTTTTTCATGTATTTCTCATTTTTCGTGTAGAAGGGTCCATCGAAAGTATGCAACATGGGTACTCGCTTTATGAGGAATTAAATTTTTCATCCAACGAGTACCTCTACTCTAAATTTGAGTAAAACCTTAGGGAGATAAGTTGAAATAGGAGTTGAAAAAGTAGTTTTTTCTTTTTTTCCCTCTAAAATTTGATAATGTAATCAAATATTATTTTAATATTTCCATTATTATTTTATAATTTCCTTAGGAGGCCCATTTTAGACCTCAAAATTCCCCTAATTTTTGTATTCAATGAAATAACCCATTATGAAGATGCTTCGCTTATTTTTTATGACATGCATATATATTTTTGGTTGAACTGTGGGTCAAAGACATGACTAGTGTATTTGGACTCACACATATTTTTTGTATATATGTGAGATATGTATTTTTTGTGGCTCTTGATGATGTGTCTAATGTTATATGATTTGATGGATGTTGTGTATCATTGATGGAGATCTATTTTTTTATGTTTTTAGTTTTATGTATGATGGTTTATACGAGATGTGTTCCAGTTTAGGATGTGATTAGCTATGCGATCAGCTGTCTGGTTTTGATTTCTTGGTACATGTGTGAATGTAATATGATCAAATTTATGACTTAATATTTTTGCACAAAAATATTTTCTAAACAATTGTGAATCTCGTACTTCAAATTCTTGGTTTAATTGTGAAACCACTATCCGGGAATCAAGGTAGATATGCAGGTGGCAGATGCCTTGGTTGAAGGCATCGCTCATGAGCGAGATGATGGAATCATATTATTCCTAATTATTGTTAGCTGATCCGATGCATACTCTGTTGGTGAAGAATGGTGATCAGTCAGGATATTATATGACCCAGGCAGCTGCAGCTAGATTTTGAGACCATTGCGATGCTCCATTAATGAATCCAAAATAATGGTTGGGGGGATGATCCATCTATGACACCAAAGAAATTTTTAGAACAAGTCTGTGATGTTTGTGATAAAAAAACATAGTTTTCTACATGCATTTTATCTCTAGGGTTGAGGCCTCCTGACCCTTATGGGTAAATTTTCTTGAGGTAGAGCCCATTAAAGGGGTCACTTAGGCATGTTCTATTGGGTTCTGACAAGATATATGCCCCCTTGCGGAAGAAATGTTTTATGAAATAGGGACCTTTGCATAGTGTTTTGAACTTCCTGGGCCCTGGAGATTCTTTCGAAACATCGTATCGGAGGACTAACTCTCCCTCAGCAAATGAGTGAGGGGTGATGTTGCAATTGAATGATACTTTTACTCATTTTTTATGGGCATCGTTGTGTTGGAGTGACTGTCGTATATTTTTGTCAATGAGTTCTAATTGCACCAAGAATTTATCTAGAGGTTGGGTATCATTGAGGAGGTCAATGGCAGCGTGTAATTTAGGTATTTTGTGTCCTATGTGAATCATGGCTTCGACCTCGTACACCAACTGGAATGATGTGAAACCTATTGACTTTTTTTACTGTTGTGCAGTATGCCCATAAGGCAGAGAAAACCATGTGGTGCTAGTTTGTCTGTTGGTTATTCACCATATGATGTAACATCGTTTTGAGCACTTTTTTCATAGCTTCTACCTATCCATTGGATTGGGGGTAGTATGGTGAAGCGAATTCATGTGTGAATCCTAGGTGGTGAGATAGTTCCTAGAAATTTTCATTTTCAAAATGTTTTTTGTGGTCGGATACTAACCCTTTTGGTACACCGAACAAGGTGATGACGTGTTTGAACATAAATCATGCAACGGTTTCTACCATGTTGTCATATGTGAGCATGTCCTCTACCCATTTAGTGAAATAGTCGATGGTGATAATAATGTATTTCTGGTTACCAAACAACATGGGGTTACAACTCATGAATTTGATCCCCCATTTTCAAAAGGGACCAAATACAATGACCGAGTGAGAGAGAGAGAGAGGTGCTCTTGCCTTATGAGTGAAGCCTTGACATCACTTGCACCTTTGGACTGCTGAGATGTAGTCGCAGAATAATGTGGGCCAAAAATATCCTACCCGCAGAAATTTTTGGTGATAGCCATTCCAGAGAGGTGGCCACCGCAAGCTCCACTATGGCAGTCATTAAGGGCTTCCTCAGCTTGGTCGTGAGTGAGGCATCGACTTAGAATTGTGTCGATGCCATGCCGATAAAGAAAATCTCACATGAGGATGTATCAGTGGGCCTGGTGGCATATGTTCCTATGGTCGTCATGTGTGAGATTTGGTTTGAACTTTTGGGTTCATAGGAATAAGAGAATACTCTGTACCAAGGGTCGTCAGTCATTACTAGGAAGATATGTTCGTCTGGTAGTGAGTTGTTGATTGGAAATCCTTTGGTCTAACTTGGGAGGTCAGTGATGAACTCAACTAAAAATAAAGATTTATTGCGCTTGGGGGAGCTAAACTATAAGTCAAACTCTTGCAGTATAACTACCCAGCAAGCATATTTATGGTTCATCAAATGGTGGGTCAGAGAGTATCTCATGGGGTTGATATCTGCGGCGCCTGTTGTAGTCCTTAAGATAATGTAGTGACAAAGTTTTTGGACTGCATGTATTAATGCTAGGGCATCTTTCTCTTTAGGATCATACCTTAATGTGGTGCCAGATAATTTTTTACTAACATAATAAATTACGTGTTCTTTAACATCTGGGCACTCCTAGATTAACACCCCAGCCAAAGCGGTTTCAGACACTGCCATATGCAGGGTGTAATAATTGTCATAGTTTGGTCAATTTATCAATGGAGTTGAAGATAAAGCATCTTTTAGGACCTATAACTATTGTTGGGCTTGATCATCCCATTTGAATGGGATATCCTAACGGAGGAGGCATAGAAATCCCTGAGTGAAAGTGGCATAATCTGGGATGAAGCGTCTTAGAAAATTGGCTTTTCCCTACAAGCTTTGGAGTTTCTTGAGGGTTCAAGGTGGTGGTACCTCTTGATGGCTTGGACCTTGAGGGGGTCCACTCTAATCCCTTATTGGGACAATCTAAAACCTAGAAGTCAAACTGTAGTGATGCAGAAGGCACACTTGAGGGGATTCAAGAATAGGTTGTATTACCACCATCGTTGGAATACCAGCAGCAGATCCTCAAGATGATTAGATCTCTTCTTGGATTGAACGGTGAGGTCATCCCAGTAGGCGATGATAAGGTGGGCCAAGTCATGAAAGATATAGTTGATGGCCCACTAGAAAGTGGCTCCAACATTTTTAAGGCCGAATGGCATAACCTAATATGCAAACATGCCCCACGGGGTGATGAACGTAGTCTTGTACCAGTCAATATGAAAAATTTAGTTTTGGTTATACCCAGAGAATACATCCATGAAGGAGAGGGCCTCATTTACCGCACAAGCATAGATCAATGGGGTAGGGTAGTTTTCCTTTGGACAAGATTTGTTAAAATCTCAAAAATTGGTACAGACACGAATGGTGCCCTATTTTTTCATGAAAGGAACAGGGCTGTAAAACCATGATGTGTAAGCTATGGGGTAGATGAACCTGGTTTTGTGAATCTTATCGATTTCTCATTTAATTTCTTCTGCCTTGTATGGGTGCAATTGACGTTGTTTTTGGCGTATCGGTGGCACGTCAGTCCAAGTGTCAATATGGTGCTCTACTATAGTGGGACTGAGCCCTGGAATTTCTGAATAGTCCCATGCAAAGATGTATCTAAAACCTTACAACAAGTGTGTGTAAGAGGTTACCTCATCTGGGGAACATGCTGCCCCTAGTGAGATTTCTTTGACTTTCTTAGGATTTCAAGAGATATTTACTTTGATGGTTGGAGAAATGTTAGACATGTTCCTTCCTTTGAACACATTGGGTGCCGGAATGGGATTTTTGAACCAATCAAATTTCCCAGATGGAAGGAAATATTTTGACTCAATTATGTATATCTCTTGGTTTCCTCGATTGTTAGGGCTGAAATTTTTTTTAGGAAGAAAAAATGAGCAGTGATGCATTGCATCCCACAGATAATTTAGTTCCATCATGGCCTCCAGAATATCCTCATCTCAGTGAAACAAGGATCCTAAGGGGGATTGATTTTGCATAAGGCCGTGAGCAGGTGATTCAGTCCTAACGAAGCTGGTCGAAATACATGAATAAGATTCCATAGTCAATGCTATGGAACTAGACGCAGTCGATAGGGTGCAAAAAGAATGGGTTTTCATCATTGTTAGTACAACCACTCTCGTAGCTACAAGGGTTTCGAAACTTATGACTTATGAGAAGACAATGCGAGTCATGGTTCCTATGCATGACGATATGAATCATATATGATGTTTTGTGTCATTGACGTTGGGTGGGGGAGGAATTTTCATCGTGGAAGCTTGCATGAGAGCAATTCTAGGTTCCTCACGAGGCGTACTAAGAGCACTTTCACTTTCCTGGATTTGGAAATTATGCTTGGTGCAGAGGCACCTAAATGTTTCCATTAAGGGGCATGACTCTGTTTCGTGGTTATGACCAGTGAAAATGGTGCATGGTACCACGATGCTTACCAAGTAGATGGTGTGAAAACCAATGCTACTCTGTCTCTGAAGTGGACGCTTGGAAAGGATCAGGCATAGGGGAAATATTTCGTTGTTTCCATATCTGAGTTTTTGATTTTGGGAGGTCCAGCTCCTTTGGGGGTGTTAGAGTTAACGTTGCTCTTGCCGCTCTTAACCTTCAGAGGTACTCACAATGAATTGTATGGTGGAATTGTGAGCAAATCTTGCAATAATAGTGTGTGATCTTCTCTTGATTAGAGATATTGATCTATGGGATGGGATTTGCCCTGTGCATGCTATTTTTAAGGTTATTTAGTTCCTTACATTGATTTACATAGTGGTCAATTTTATCACATAGCCTGCATGTCGTCATTAGCTGGACATGGGTCTTGCTAGGAAGATGCATTGTTTTGACTCACCCAATTCTTTGGTATTGATAGGGGGTAGACTGCCTGGGGATAGTCTTCGTTAAATTTGGTTCTTCTGGTTCTGGAATGATTATATCTTGATGCTGTGTTTCTAATGAATGTATGATGTCTATTAGCAGGCGCACTCAAGGGATGTAAGTACAATGTTGAGCATGATGGTTTCCTTGACACACTAGACAAGAATGTCTTTCTTGGGTATTCCCTTCCCTCTGGGCTAGTGAGGTGATTGGATACCATTTGCATAGCGATTCTAGGTCTGGGAATTTTATGACCAAATGGTTACATGAATTGCATAACGCACATGTTGGCCTTCTCCTTAGAGGGCGATTGGCGGTGACTATGTGCACCCCAACCGACCGTTTTTATGCTAATATGAAGAGAATGGATCTGCTTGTCACGTCCTCTTGTGTTGTTGAGATTTCCATCGATCTGATATCTCAGTCGTCTCCTTGGGAAATTCGCATTATATCCATGCGTAAACTGGTTAATGTTGAATGAAATTGAGGGATATAATGACAATGACATAATGGGTGATTTCTAGAACATATCTGACATGAATACTGGGCCAATTGTAGGCGAACATAGTATACAAGCTTAATAGGATACCATCTCTGAAAAAACTCCAAGGCTATGTAGCTGGTGATGAAATTATCGTGTTCATCACAAAGTGCACAACATTGGATGTGTTAGCCCCCTGTAAATTTTTGATAGGAAAAGTAGGAGGCTAAATTGTTTCTGGGCCTTCAATGAATGCATCTCCCTCGGAGACACATCATCCTTGAAGTCTCCTGTGTCTTTTTCCTTTGATAAATCCCCTCTGTTGATCCCCATTACAAGGCCTCTCTGATTTTCAAAAGCTGTGCTCCAAGGGACCTATTTTTACCCCTTGTACCCCTGCAAGATATCCCATTTCACTCTGTTGCCCCTTTTTCTAAGCTTCCTTTCCACCCTTTTTCCCCCCTTCTAAAATTCCTTCATTAATTCTCTAATCCTCCCAAAACCATGTTTAAACCCTTCAAATACTTTTTATTTGGCTTAAACAATCCTCTTCTCCCTATCGTTTCCCTTTTCCACCCTCAAATCACATTAAAATGGCCTAAAAATCCATATTCTCCATGTATATGGGTCTTAGACCCCTTAATCTTTCTCCCCACGCAACCGCGGCGCTAGAACCAGGCGCTAAGGCAGAAGGCGCTTACCGCATTTGAATATCAGAAGCATTTTAAGCCGTCGATCTATACAGATCGAACGGTTATCGTGTGCTCCACAGCGCCCATGGCCTAACCCGTTCATCACTGATCATCGCATCTTAACCATCCGTTTAGCCGTTAATCCGATGGTCCGCATTCTACCCGCTCCTATGGTCCCCGCTGCGCACTATGCCAAAACTAGCCGATTTCTATCACACCGCCTTTCGGAGGCAGGCGGTATTTTCAAATCGGCCAGTGATTCCACTCATCAAACAATGCGTGTCAAGTGCATGGTTTCAAAACTGCTACCTCATCGCACATTATCGTTCGTTCGCAAATGCGTAGCGATATCGTCGTGAGCCGTCCGATCTGGGGCAGCCCATCCAACGGTCATCGCTCAACGAAGATGCGCGCAGGTTAATATATGGTCTCCGTACCCCTGGCCCATTGTCCATCACCCTCCGACATGTTTTCCATCGTTGATATCCTTTGAGATCGGATGGTCCAAATTCATTTACATGGCCCACCATTGACCAGTCCCGCCACGTCATTTCCACATGTCTCCACCGTACATTCACCTGACCCCATTATATATATTTGTCCCAAAGTCAAAATTTAGTGTTTTTACGTTAAAACGTCCACCTTGATGTTTTCCCCATGCATTCTCTGCTGTGCCATGTTTTCCTCCACAGTAGCCTCTGCAGTCATCATCCTTGTCCACGCCATGCTGCCATGGTCACTTTCATCCAGACCACCACCTCCATACATGTTTTTCGTAACTATTTTCGTGTTTTGCAGGTTCATCAGGTGGTAAAACCCACCATGGTCCACACGCACTATTATTATGGCACAGAACACAAGAAAGGCCGTGTGCAGAGGCCGAAATTATGAAAAAGGCCTGGGAAGGAGCCGTGACAGGATGTGCATTCAAAGAACGCAACTGAAAACCCCGTAAAGACCTGTCCAAAGCATTGAAAGCACAGTTTTCACAGTCAGGAAATTGTGGGAGCGGCAAAGAGTATCAGTGGAACAGCATAGAGTTTAGAGGCGTGTAATTGAAGATCTTAAGCCTTAATCCAGTATTTAAAAAGCAAAGGTACCAGAAAGAAAAGACCCCGTGGATCGCTCAAAAGGTCCAATGCACAGAAAACCATACTATCAGGGTTTCCCTATCAGTAGAACATTCTTCCATACAAGGACATAGTATTCATATTGCTTTTATTCTGTGCCGTGTTCTAAGGAGATTTTTCGGCCCTGACAACAGTCCTATGCTGCCAGTGCATTAGTTATACAGTATGGTAGACCCTAGCATCATCATTCTGCATTTTTTTTAAGTACACCAGAGACATACCTGCAGTAAATGGAAACCTAACGAAGACCTGCTCCATCATACAGCGAGTACTAGAGATAAATGCCCAAAATTTAGACTAAATGGAGCCTCGGCCCTCCCGCTGTTTCAGAATTTTAATGCTGCATTTAAGATTACAACTACCATTGTTATTATTTTCTCATATAAAAATCCTGAAGAACAAATTGTAAAGTGTGTTTCGGCTACTGTTGTTGCTGTTAGAGGGATTCATTCTGACTGTTAGAATAGTTTGGGAGGGATTAGCAAAGTATTTTTTATGTATTAGGCTGGGAGGAGAATTTTAGATTGTAACAGCCGTTAAGTTCAGTGTATGTGACTGGTTTTGCATCAATTAATCATGCACATTTCACAGGATCCTGGTCTATTACTATTGGTGATGTTTTCCTAACTCTGTTTATTACATTTTCATAATGTTCATTTTCAGCTAGCTTGCTTCAGAAATATGGTATAGGATTTACCCTTGTTAGGTACCCTATGCTTCTGCTCTCCTTGCCTTTTATGTTTTCTACTAAATGTGTTATCTAAGGGTTGTTTTCAGTTAATTTAACCAGTGTAGTAGCTCCTGATGCTGCTAGCTGATGTATGAATTAAATGGATCAGTTCTTAGATGTTCTTGTTTGGTTTAAGCTGGAAGATTTGGGAACACTGGGGATTAGAGTTATCCTTGTCCACTAGGATCCTTGTGCGACCATCCGACCTTTCTAAGATCCCTCTATTAAACTTATCTCTGTTTTCCCTTGGAGCATGCTAAATCTGACCTGGAGTTAAATGACCTCTAGTTCGATCTATAAGCTGCCCCTTTGTTTCTCCTTTGAGAGTTGCCTATGAGTATGTCTGAGTAGGTCTGGAGTTAAATGACCTCTGATCTGATCTATAGACAGAAAAGTGGGTCGCTTTCCTTATTTCACTTTCCTTCCTTAATGTTCCATCCCACCATCTAATCTAAAAGATCCTTTAGTATTAGATGACTTGCCCCTTGGCTAGTTGTTGCATGTAATTTCCCTTCATGACTCCATAACCCAATGGATGGCACTCTCTTGACCTATCCTCTTTGCTGAAACATCTTGTTGTTTTGTTCCTTTCTCCCATTACTTCCTTAGCCTATGATCTCATGACCAACCCAGCAGCTCACCAACCAAATCATTTAAAACCCCCCTTTGTGCTTCATACCTAGCCTAACATCTCATTTTGAGCCTCAAAGATACATCATTATTTTCTCTATTTGGAGAGATCCCTCTCTGGGTCCAGGAGGGCTAGCTCCTAGGGCCCCAAAGTGGTTTGATGTTGTCTTATCTTTTGGTATTGCCAAATCTGCCAAAACATAGGAACCCCAACATAATGGCGACTCCACTGGGGAAGCAGAGACCAATCAAACTTGATTTGGTAAATCACTATGGTGGATAGTAAAATCTTAAATCATCCACCTGGTGACTCCACATTTCCTGAATTATTAACAGACTCCACTGGTGATCAATAGGCCACTGATTACCTGTGTGTTCACAAGACTCCACTGGGATACCAGCCTTCATAACAACATCAGTCGTGCTAAAGATCCAGTCACTTCATTAATGGAAAAATCTGAACAATTTGCAGAAATGCATCTGAGCCTCATAGCAGAGTTTCAATATGGAGTAGCAAGTGTACTGGCAGAAATCGAATGGGAGGACCTTCCAAAGATTGTCCATATCAGCTTGGAACTCGATACTCTACCTGTGCTTAAGAAAATGTTTCTAGATTTGGTGGTTGAGAGATATGAAGCTGAGATCGAGTTTTTGAACTCACAAGAAAAATCATATCAGTTTAGAGACCCCAGAGCATTTTTGGAAAGTCTCCCACCCCTTAAAAATGAAGAGATCCCACTGCCTTTTGAAGTACAAGAAGAAGATGAATGGGCTTTCAAGAGCCACTTTGAGGATGCAATGGAAGAAGCAATAGTCAAAGCTGCCTAGGATGAAGACAACCTACCAGTCATGGAAGGCCTAAAAGAAGAAAATGTACATCATCTGTTCATTGATCCTGTGGCAAAATATATGGAGGCCCTAATATGCTCAAATACTCCAGCATTGATCTTTAACATGGGCTAGATTCATCAGGAGTGGCCACTACTATTGGTGACCATAGTTTTGAAGAACTACATGCAGAGCACCCTGTGGTTATCTCTGGCAGGAAGTCAATGCTCATATCATTTTTTGCTACTGCTTGACTAGCTGCATTGGCATTATTGTATCACCTAGAACATCAAAGACTTCCAAGTAGAGTAGAGTAGGTAGGAAGTCTGAAATAAGCTCAGCCTGTGAGCATGTAGTTAGTTGTTTTAATTTGTGCAAAGTCCAGCAAGCCAGATAGTCTAATCCTGGCTTGACTATTTTTCAATTTCTGTCTTAGAATATAGAGAAGAAGTCTGCTAGACAGTCCAATCCTAGCAGATAGTGGTTTAGGTAGAGAAGATATGAGTCCAACAGTCTAATCTGGTCTGATGGAGAAATAAGGGTAGATTTAGAATAGGTTTGTTTTCAGTTTGTAAAAAATGAAAATGATGTAAAGTGTCTGCTAGTCCAAATGCACCCTAAAATAAAAATGCTAGGATTATAGTCTGGGTAGGTAGATTGTTTGGGAAAGTTTTTGCTGATATATTGTCTTCAGGATTTGTGGCAGCTGATCTAAAGAAAGAAAGGGATGTGCCAAGCAGTAGGCACCTGGCCTACACCAAAGATTTATCCTCTAAATTCTTGACTCCTTCAAGAAGAAGCCATCCCCATGTGGAGCCACTGTTAGCCCCTTGTAAATTTTTGACAGGTAAAGTAGGGGGCTAAATTGTTTCTAAGCCTTCAATGAATGCATCTCCCTCGGAGACACATCATCCTTGAAGTCTCCTGTGTCTTTGTCCTTTGATAAATCTGATTTTCAAAAGTTGTGCTCCAAGGGACCTATTTTTACCCCTTGTACCCCTGCAAGATATCCCATTTCACTCAGTTTCCCATTTTTCTAAGCTTCCTTTCCACCCTTTTTCCCCCCTTCTAAAATTCCTTCATTAATCCTCTAATCCTCCCAAAACCCTGTTTAAACCCTTCAAATAATTTTTATTTGGCTTAAACAGTCCTCTTCTCCCTATCGTTTCCATTTTCCACCCTCAAATTGCATTAAAATGGCCTAAAAAGCCATATTCTCCATGTATATGGGTCTTAGCCCCCTTAATCTTTCTCCCGACATGACCGCGGCACTAGAACCAGGCACCAAGGCAGAAGGCGCTTACCGCATTTGAATATCAGGAGCGTTTTGAGCCGTTGATCTATACAGATCAAATGGTTATCGCATGCTCCACAACGCCCATGACCTAACCTGTTCATCACCAATCATCACATCTTAACCGTCCGTTTAGTCGTTAATCCGACGGTCCGCATTCTACCCGTTCCTGTGGTCCTCGCCGCGCACTATGCCAAAACTAGTCAATTTGTATCGCACTGCCTTTCGGAGGCAGGCGGTATTTTCCGATCGGCCAACGATTCCACTCATCAAACGACGTGTGTCAGGCGCACTGTTTCAAAACTGCTACCTCATCGCACGTTATCGTTCATCCATGGATGTGTAGTGATATCGTTGTGAGCCATATGATCTAGGGCAACCCATCCAACGGTCATCGCTCAACGAAGATGCGTGCAGGTTAATCTATGGTCTCCGTACCCATGGCCCACTGTCCATCACCCTCCGACATGTTTTCCACCATCGATCTCCTTTTAGATCAGACGGTCCAGATTCATTTGCATGGCCTGCAGTTGACCGGTCCCGGCATGTCATTTCCACGTGTCTCCACTGTACATTCACCCGCCCCCATTATATATATTCGTCCCAAAGTCAAAGTTCAGTGTTTTTAAGTTAAAACGTCCACCTTGATGTTTTTCCCATGCGTTCTCCATTGTACCATGTTTTTCTCCACAGTAGCCTCTGCAGTCATCATCCTCATCCATGCCACATTGCCATGGTCACTTTCATCCATACCACCACCTCCATATATGTTTTTCGTAACTGTTTTCGTGTTTTACAGGTTCAACAGGTGGTAAAACCTGCCATGGTCCACACACACTATTATTATGGCACAGAACGCTAGAAAGGCCGTGTGCAGAGGCCAAAATTATGAAAAGGGCCTGGGAAGGAGCCGTGACAAGATGTGCATTCAAAGAAAGAAAATAAAAACCCCGTAAAGACCTGTCCAGAGCATTGAAAGAATAGTTTTCACAGTCAGAGGAAATTGTGGGAGCAGCAAAGAGTATCAGTGGAACATCAGAGAGTTTAAAGGTGTGTAATTTAAGATCTTAAGCCTTAATCCAACATTTAAAGAGAAAAGGAACCAGAAAGCAAAGACCCAGTGGATCGCTCAAAAGGTCCAATGCACAGAAAACCATACTATCAGGGTTTCTATATCAGCAGAACGTTCTTCCATACAAGGATGCAGTATTCATATTGCTTTTATTCTGTGCCATGTTATAAGGAGATTTTTCGGCCCTGACAACAGTCCTATGCTGCCAGTGCATTAGTTATACAATATGGCAGACCCTAGCATCATCATTCTGCATTTTTTTTAAGTACACCAGAGACATACCTACAGTAAATGGAAACTTGACAAAGACCTGCTCCATCATACAGTGAGTATCAGAGATAAATGCCAGGAATTTAGACTAAATGGAGCCTCAGCCCTCCTACTATTTCAGAATTTTAATGCTGCATTTAAGATTATGGAGTTTTAGTGCTACATTTAAGTTTACAACTACCATTGTCATTCTTTCTCCTATAAGAACCCTATAGAGCATATTGTAGAGGTTGTTGTTCAGCTGCTGCCGTTCTAGTTAGAAGGATTCATCTTTGACTGTTAGAACAGTTTGGGAGATAGTAGCAGAGTAGTTTGTATTGTAGTAGGCTAGGAGGAGAAGTTTGGATTGTAACAGCCATTGAGTGTTGGGAAAAATACTGAGAGGGGGGGGGGGGGGTGAATCAGTATTTACTGCATACTCAACAATTTTTCACTTTTTCATTCCTTAAAACCCATACGCTACTTTCCTTCAGTAAACTCGCGTATACACGCGGATATATTTCATGCAACTAGCGTATACACAGAGATCTAATTATGTCATTATTTCTTTTCTTATATCATTCCATTATTCATTCATCAGATGTTCAATAAACAGTAAACATGTGCAGTAAGAACAGAATAAACCATCACACAAAGCATCACACATGAACACCAGGATTTTTAGGTGGAAACCCAAGTCGGGAGAAAACCACCGCTGCAGTTGCTCAGCCTTCAATATTTTATTATAGAGAAAACATCTTACAACATATATGCTGGCGCAGACTTGACCAGCACGCAGGCACCCACCTGCGCTCGTTTACCAGCCTCTCCTGGAAGGGAGCTCCAACCCCCTGACTCGTTTACCAGCCTCTCCTGGAAGGGAGCTACGACCCCCCGATCTCGTTTACCAACCTCACCTGGAAGGGAGCTACAACCCCCTGACTGAAGGCTACAACCCTCAGCACCACCTTGGACCACGTTTCATCAATTTTCACACTGGATCCAACAACTTCAATAGAACACCACTTGCAGGCCACATTTCATCATATTTTCAAACTGAACCCTTTCCATACTTCTTAAGCACAATCAATCATCACCAAAAGATACTTATCTTCTCAGATCAGATAGCAAAAACAAAGCAGAACAGATCATATATTTCATACCCCTTGCTTCAGCAAACCCTAGTTTGCATACACGCTTTCCCTTCACTGATGTCGCGTATATACGCGCTTCCGTCCACACAAACCAGCGTATACCTTTGTGTATATTTCATTGCGCATACGTGCTTTCTCTTCAGCGAAGCCGCGTATATACGCGCTTCCTCCGCGGCGAAGTAGCGTATAGATCTTCAATCATTACAGAGCAGTATACTTCTTCAGATCAGATATTCAGCTCAGATTCAACCCTTTACTTCAGACAGATGTTCGCCTAGATGTTCGCCTCATCACAGATCTAGGCCTTCCATAAACAGATCTAGCAAATACAAGTACATTTCAGATTTAGAAGTCCCGCTTCATCATTTCTTCACAAGTGCATCATAGATTCTGATCTATCAACAAACCTTTACCCTTTCCATACAGATATACTTCATAGAGAAGTATTCATTCAAGTTTAGACATCTTGCTCCCACACTCATGATTTGCATAATGAATTTCATCTCTTTATATAGGTTCATCCTTTTCAATACCATGAGCCCCTTTTTCAATACCATGAGCCAAAACCACATTACATCCGATGGTATTCCTATACGGGGTCAATTAGGCGGATCATTACCCAATACAATGGGTCAATACCATGGTGGTTACCCTTGGTTTTGCACTTTTTGAGCGCTTTTGCCCATACACTACTTGGAACGTTCTTTTCCGCATGCATACGCGACTTCCCCTAGACATATCTGCGTATACATAGAGACATACTCTTTTCATCATACTTTGAGCACATTCTGAATTCCTTTCTTCATTGCCTTCTGTGCGCACTGTAGATACATCATATTTTCTTCATCAAGAACATATTCTCTCAAGCACAACTTCATCAAGTAAGTTGTCATCATCTTCATCAAGAGGGTTGCCTTTCAAGGGCAACACTCAGCATCATATTGTCAACAAACATCATATCACATCAGATTTACATCATTTACCAAGTCCATCAAGTCAAGAATAACTTCATCAGGTGGTTTTCCATCAAGGACAACACATGTCAACAGTCGCTTTTCCATCAAGGACAACACATGTCAACAGTCGCATGTCTTCATCTTCATTCAGTGGGTTGCCATCAAGGACAACACTCTGCATCATATTCCAACAATCTCCCCCTTTGGACTTGATGGCAACCACGATGGTGTTTGGTCACCACAATAGATAGGTACATTAAGAATACAATGACACCATGTCACTCTCCCCATTTTTACCATGTCACTCTCTCCATTTTTTCCATGTCACTCTCTCCATTTTTGGCATCATTCAAACACCATGTCACTCTCCCCCTTTGACATCAAGGGCAAAGGGCGGATCAAAGCCAGCGGATCAAAACCAACACGGATCAAAACCAACATACTCTCCCCCTTTGACATCAAGGGCAACGGGTGGATCAAAGCCAACACACTCACCCCCTTTTCTCCTCATGTAGAAGAAGCATTCTGCAGATTTGATGTATACTGAAGTGACCAAGCTCCCCCTGAGTTCATGCTGAATAATTTTCAATGAAGTACATGACTCTATGAACTTCCTATCACCAAAAGACTCATACTTACATCAATTATCCATCCAAGTGGATTTACATATGAGACTCAACTACCCAACCAAGTGGGTTTACACATTTGACTTAGCTACTCAAACAAGTGAGTTTACAAAATTTGACTCAGCTACCCAACCAAGAGGGTTTACAAAATTTGACAAGTCCTTACATGACTGAATATTACAATTTACATCATGGGTCTCCACATGACCTTTTCATCAAAAATACAAATATGACTTTTCATAACCAATACCAAGAAGACCTCAAGAGAGATCATCATAATGCATTATACTCAGCAAAGCTAATGCTCCCCCTGAATCTGTGCATCCATGCATCCTTTTCATATGACTAAGGCTCCCCTTTACATAAAGGATTGAAACATAATTTGCTTAATTGTACTCTGTTTTCAAATGTGGTTATTCTTAATGTTTTCTTCTAAATTAGTTATAAGCATGAATTCTTAAATGCTCCTGCTTTGCTAATTTAAACATTGTTGATTACTATAATAAAGAATTCTTCATTTCTCTTTGTTTGTAGTCATTTCACTTCTTTCTTTTGAACATGGTGAAAGATTCTTAGCTGCCTTTCATCCCTTCAAGATCATCCCATCCACTTTAAATTTTAAGGATTGTTCTCTGTCTAGCTATCTTGCCTTGTAATACCATCTTGTGTTTAGAATAGAAATCCAGTAAAGCCATCCTTTGACTCCATAGCCCAATGGACTGAAAGCTCTCAACCTTGCCCTTAGTTTGTGGATTCCACCATTTTCCCAAAACAAACTCTTGAATCTATACCTAGCCTAAAACTTTCCAAGAACAAAGATAAATCATAAAGAGAGAGCCCTCTCTGGATGCAGATTGGCTAGATTCTGCATCTAAAAGGTTGGTTTGTGGTTACCTCGGGTATACTTTCCTCTTACACAACTTCTAGGAAAACATGAGTGATGTAACACTCTGCATGTTCTATACTTATTTCTGAATCAAACGACTTCCAACTCATCCATGTGTGAGCACAAAAGATACATTTCAGCAAACAGGGCTCAAAATCTCATCATAACAAACCATGTACCAAGTCATCATCATTTGAGCATGAGTATCACAAAAACCAAAGAATAAGCAGTCATATTGCCAACAATGCAATCATTAGTATTCAACCTGCTGCTCCCCCTGAACTAGTGCTCCTTCTTAACTTGTGCAACCTGAAAATGTTCATCAGCAAGTCATCAGCAACAATCTCTGCATGGGCTGCTCTTATCTCTGAATTATAGGACTTTCATCTCAACAATGAATACTCTTCATCAACAAGCACACAGGACTCATCTACAATCTTCAACACAAGAAACCATGTATCATATCATTTTAGGAATGAGAAACTAAGCTGATACAGAGTCAATAAGACAGTTGTCAACAATCAGACTGATGTTCCCCCTGAACCTCTGCTCCAGATCATCAGCTAGCATATAAATTCTCTTATCATCAATGCATACGCGACTGTGTCTGATGAAACTCGCGTGTATACGCGACTTTTGTTAATATAACCCGCGTATGGAAGGTGAAGCATAGAAAATTTTCATCTTCCTTCATTTCCTCCTGAGCTTGTACCTCCTGTACCTGTCCTTTCCACATCAGATGCGCTGTCAGAAGTAAACATAACCAGAATAATCAAATCAACCATGAGAGTCATCATGCATTGCTCCCCTTGTGACGATACATTACTAGATCTCATAATGTATCTCACATCATTCCTGTATTCAATACGAAAAGTCAGCTTCAGAAGCAGATGACTGCAGTAGGGTTAGAATTCCCTACGTTTCTGATCGGTCCTCCATCTTGAATTGAGTGTTTTCTTCAAGAAAATCATTATCTTCTAGAGCATCCACAAAAAAATCCTTTTCTTCTCTAGATTGATTCTTATTCCATCCCTCCATCTTTTTCCAGATTTGTTTAAACTTTCTATTTGTGTGCTGGAAGTTATCCAATTTCTCATATCTGTTCAACCTGCATTCTTTTTCTACATGTCCATACTTGTTACAAGCATAACATCTCATGTGGCCAGAGAAATAAACATAAGAATCATAATGAGTATTTCTATTCTTCCTCCTTTTACAATCAGCTGCTTTATGTCCATACTTGTTACATGAAAAACAATATCCCTTGAATAAACCAGAGTACCTTTCTATGTAGGAACTGTTTGTTTGAGGCTGAAATGATCTGCTCCTGCAATTTGCTGCAACATGCCCATGATTATGACATTTAAAGCATTCAACATCATTGACTGATTTCCTTTGAGATTTCATCATTGTTGGTTGACCGTTTGTCTCTTTCAACACTTCAGGTTTCGCATTGACTCCCTCTGAATCTTTTGCACTTCCTTGTGAGCTAGATTCTCCTTTAACAGTTTCATGGAAACCAAGACCAAGTTTGATAGCAGGAGACCTTTGATTACTCAGAATATTGTCCAAAATATTAGTACTATCTTGAAACCTCAAAAGTTTAACCTTTTCTTCTAATTTACCCTTGAGAATGTTTACCTCAACCTCCAAGGCTTGACATTGCTTTGTCATGCTTTCTTCTTTCCTTCTTCCATCTTCTACTTGATCCTTTAGATTTAGAATCTCTTCTTTCAGCCAATTTTCGTTTTCTTCACATGTTTGTTCCAGCTCTTCATTCTTCTTATTTGATTTTTCCAGATCTTCTTTGAGAGAGATGATTTCTGCTTCAAGGCCTTCCTTTTCAAATGTTTGTAGAGGTTCCTCAATCTTCTTACTTGATGCCTCAAGATCTGCTTGCAGAGAGATGATTGCAGCTTCAAGTCCTTCATTCTTCTTGCTTGATTTTCCGAGATCTGCATTTAGATCGTTGATTTCTGCTTCTAGTTCTTTAATACGATTGGATGCATACGTATGAAACCTTTGATACTTGTCCACCTGACCATTCAGCATTTCTATTTGTTCTTTCATTTGAGAGATCATCTCTTTGTTGATAGAATCTTTCTTATCAATTGCTCTTTGTTGTTCTTCATTTTTGATCTTTAGAGCTTTCTCTATTTCCAAAACACTACTTTCACAAATTTCATCATCATTGTTTGTACCACGAAGATCATTCAAAGGATGACCCCAATCACTATCTGATTCATCTTCTTCAATTTCTGCTAACCATGTTTTCTGAGAGATCTCCTTGTTTCGAGTAGGCTTCTTCTTTTGCTTCTTTGCCATGATCACTTTCAGATCATGGTCAGAATCTTCTTCATCTTCACTGGACACTTCATCATCATATTTATTTGCATAAAAACTCTTTCTTTTTTCAAATTGTTTCCCTTTACCATGCTTTTCTCTATAAGGACATTTAGCAGCATAGTGACCAACTTTTCCACACTCAAAACATTTGAAGGGAAGCTTACCTTTGAATCTTCCAGTACCTAGTTGGAGCTTTCTTACGAAATTCGCTTCTTCTTCATCGGATATATAGCTGGATTCTTTAACAACTTCTTTTTCCTTTCCTTTTGTAGATGCCTTAAAAGCAGCTTCTCTTATTTGAGAAGGACCTCCTTGTCTCATTTCAAAATCAGTCAGAATACCATGCAATTGAACAATAGAAAGAGTTTGCAGATCTTGCCTTTCTTCAATAGCCGAAACTTTAGAGTCAAATTTAGAAGTCAAGGATCTTAAGACCTTTTCCACCAGAGTAGTATCAGTTATGGTTTCACCCAAATTTCTCATTTGATTTACAATATCATCCAGACGAAGAAAGAAACTGGCAACACTTTCATCACTATGCATCTTCAAAGTTTCATATTCAATTCTAAGAGTTTGGAGTTTTGCACTTTTTACCTTTGTGTCTCCTTCATAGCTTAGAATGATTTTGTCCCATATTTATTTTGCTGAATGTAGCTACATCACTTTAGCAAATTCTGATTCAGACATGCTTCCTAACAAGACATTCACTGCTTTGGCATTGATTTCATACTTCTTCCTTTCCGCTGCATCAGTAGGAATACTTGCTGGGTATTGATAACCTTCTTCCACGATTGCCCATACATCTGCACCAAGACTTTGCAGATATGCTTTTGTTCGTACCTTCCAGAATATCAGATTGTTTCCATTGAATAGAGGTGGCTTTATAGACATTACTCCTTCTTGACTTCCCATTGCGACGGATCTCCTTCAAGCGATCAAGCTTCTGCAGAAGGACCACGCTCTGATACCAATTGTTGGGAAAAATACTGAGAGGGGGGGGTGAATCAGTATTTACAGCATATTCAAAACTTTTTACTTTTCTTTACTTCAAAACCCATACGCTACTTTCTGCGTAATCATGAGCACGGGATACTCTTTATTAAACTCACAAGATACACAGACATTCAATTATGCTAATATTTCTTCACTTATATCATTCCATCATTCATTCATTAGATGATCTATAAAAATGAACATGTGCAAGAAGAATGTAATAAACCATCACACAAAGCATCACACATGAACACCAGGATTTTTAGGTGGGAAACCTGCCTGTAGAAAACCACCGTTGTGCTTGCCAACCCTTCAATATTTTATTATAGAGAAAACATCTTCTCATATATGTGTCACAGAGCTTGGACATTCCACCACAACCCACCGCGCTTCATTTATCACCTCTCCGGAAGGGAGCTTCAACCTCCACTGCTGACTGCCTCTCTGAAGGAGCTATGACCGTTCTCTACTTACCAAATTAATTGGAAGGGAGTTATGACCCCTCGATACCGTTTACAACCTCAAGACCTCCACCTTGGACCACGTTTCATCAATTTTCACACTGGATCCAACAACTTCAATAGAAAAACATTTGTAGGCCACATTTCATCATATTTCCAGACTGAACCCTTTCCATACTTTTAAGCACAAACATACATCACCAACAGATACTTATCAACACAGATCAGATAGCAGAAACACAGCAGAACAGATCAGATATTTCATACCCTTTGCTTCAACAAACCCTAGTTTGCATACGCGCTTTCACTTCACTGATGTCGCGTATATACGCGCTTCCGTCCACACAAACCAGCGTATACCTCAGTGTATATTTTATTGCGCATACGCGCTTTCTCTTCGCTGAAGCTGCGTATATACGCGCTTCCTCCGCGGCGAAGCAGCGTATAGATCTTCAATCATTACAGAGCAGCATACTTCATCAGATCAGATATTCAGTTCAGATCTACCCTTTTGCTTCAGACAGATGTTCGCCTAGATGCTCGCCTCATCACAGATCTATGCCTTCCATAATCAGATCTAGCAAATACAAGAGCAATTCAGATCTAGATCCCCTTCTTCATCATTGGTGCATCATACATTCAGATTTATCATTCAAGTGTAACCCTTTCCATTCAGATATACTTCAGAGAGAAGTATTCATTCAAGCTCAGACATCTTGCACCCACACTCATGATTTGCATAATGAATTTCATCTCTTTATATAGGATTATCCTTTTTCAATACCATGAGCCCCTTTTTCAATACCATGAGCCAAAACAATACCATGAGCCCAAAACTACATTACTTCCGATGGTATTCCTGGACGGGGTCAATTAGGCGGATCATTACCCAATACAATGGGTCAATACCATGGTGGTTACCCCTGGTTTTGCACTTTTTGAGCGCTTTTTCCCATACGCGACTTCCCCTAGGCCAATCCGCGTATAGCTAGAGACATACTCTTTTTCATCATAGAATTAGCACATGCCAAATCCTTTCATCGTCAGACCACCGTAGATACATCGATTTCTTCATCAAGGACATATTCTATCAAGCGCAACTTCATCAAGTAAGTTGTCATCATCTTCATCAAGTGGGCTTGCCTTTCAAGGACAACACTCAAAGATCATATTGTCAACAAACATAATATCAAGTATCAGATTTACATCATTTACCAAGTCCATCAAGTCAAGAATAACTTCATCGTGTGGTGCCATCAAGGACAACACATGTCAATGCACGATGTCTTCATCTTTATTCGTGGGGGTTGCTATCAATATAAACACCACATCATATTTCAACAACCTTTATGCCCCTATTATTTTGGTGTCATGGCTGGGAGAGTGTATGCCATTTAGAAAGAGTGATGCATATTTAATTTTTTTCTGCTTGGGAAGAATTGGGTATTAAAGACGGAAGGTAAGAACCTGTGCACCGAGCAAGAAACACACTTGTTCACTGGCCCGCTTCACAGCAGAATTGAGTGAAAGCTTAAGGTAGGAATGAATGCTTGTGTGTTTTTTAGAGGTAGAGTCTTTTTTGAAAAAATCTTGTAATTCCACTCGAGTGGTGATGTAAGCACCACCCATTTCACTAACCAATTGACAGGAACATTGGAAGGAGGATCCTTAAAGAAACACCTGAAGAACATCTTCTATTATGGTAAGAAATGGCTGACATTGCAACTTTTGAATTCCATATCAAAGATCTAGGAGGAGTGACACAAATGCACATAATTCCCCCATTGTCTCTACCAAATTTTCATGGTTTGACAAATGAAGATCCAGATACATTCTTATTTGAGTTTGAAATACTTTGTAGAGGATATGATTATTGTACTAACAATCAAAGGTTGAAAGTGTTTCCTCTTACTCTAAAAGGAGCAGCTCTCTGATGGTTCATGAGCCTAGGTGGGAACTGCATCAAAACATGGGAGGACATGAAGAACATATTCTTGAAGAAGTACCAAGACTATTGCAAATCCAATGAAGATATTTTTGGTATGACACAAAGGGAAGATGAAAGCTTGGAGGACTATGTAGAGCAATTTCGATACAACCTTCAAAAATCAAGGCATAAGCATTTGGAAAAAGAGATATTGAAAACACTCCTTCTCAAAGGAATCAAAGATGATTTTTTAGAACTCTTAAATCTGATAGGAAAAGGTGATGTTTTTCAGTTATCATATGATGATGTTTGTGAATTGTGCATAAGGTATTCAAGAGGAATTTCCAAGGCTGGTAAGAATTCTAGAGAAGTTTCTTCTTTCTCTTCCAAATGTACTACAAGAACAAGAGACATAAGAGCTGAAATCAAGGTTTTATTTGAAAATTTTAAATATGATTTTATTAGCTCTCTAAAGTCACAATTGAATGTTTTGCAGGTTCAGAGAAATCAAGAATTTGATGAAGTGTTTTGCCCTCATTACCGAAAGGAGCATTCCATAGATAATTGTTCTTCCTTATCTAATTTGGAAGTGACATATCAAAGAGATGGGGAAGCTCCAACAAGGTTAACAGGTATGGTTCAAAACACTTCCTCTCCATTCTCTTACTTGCATAATTCATTATGGAATACTCATATGTTAGGGCAGCCATGCCAATCTCAATATAACCACTACCAATCTTGTCTACAAGATTGGAATGGTTCACCTTATGATTGCATGACTACTCTCCCTCATCTTGTAGCACAAACACATCTTCCAGCTCTTCCACAACACCTTGTTTGCCAATCAAAATCATTTACTCAACACAATCAACTACATCATCAAGAGGCTCCATTCCCTACACAATCTCCTGCTCAACTCATTCCACACCTTCACCATAATAAACCAGTACAACATGCTTACAGTGTTGAACTACAAAATTCACACACCCTTCCCACCCATTCTATCTCACATTCACTATTGGAGAAAACTTACACTGAGATCCAGAATGTATCAAATCCAAAAATTGTAGAAGTCATCAAAGAAAATGAGGTTTCTCCTAGTTTGCATCAACAAGCCATTTTAAACACTCAAGAATTTCATGATACGATGGCTATGGGAAATCAATGGAGTAAAGGATATATTGAAGATTGGTTTCACTCCATCATTTGTTTGCAACAGCACTCCATACTTCAACAATTTTTGGAACCATCTTTTCAAGGGAAGTTGGTTTCTCATACCCTAATTTTTATTAACATACATTTTTTAAATTTGGGTATGTACATAATTGAGTCTTTATTTCAGAAATGGCTCCACTGGAAATACTCTTATACGTAATCTTTTTCATTCTCCAAATAAAAGTAGGATAGTGGAGAAAATAAAATAAACAAGGGAATAAAACAAACACATTTTTTTATTTTTATAAAAATAGTTGTTTTTTTGTTTCAACACGTTGTGAAATCAACATTGATGATAAATATTCTAATTTATCTGTGTATGTAGATTAATTATATTTCAAACAACAATTCTACAAACACTAATATTCATTTTTATCATCAATATGGAAAATTTTCTTGAATATCATATTTTTTTGGCTTGCGGGCTTGATGAAATTTCTGGAAACACAGTTGGGACAGTCATGTTTTGGGGGACAAAAATTGAATATTTTTAAACCTGTTTCTATCCTAAGTAGCCCTTTATGTATAATTTCCAACCCAATTGGAATCACTCAATTTGGATTTGAAACGAAAAAGTTAGAACCAAAACATTGATAGGGTGTCTAGTAGGCAGCTGAGGAACATAGTTGGGACAGTCAGTTTTTGGAGGTCTCAATGACTATATTTTTAAAACCTGTTTCTATGGAAGATTCCTCTATGAATAGTTTACAAGACAATTTGAATCACTCAATTTCGATATCGTATGAGGAATTTATGACCAAAATACTGATTGCCTATCATAAATCAACGTTCTTCAAACTTTGTTTTCTCGGCTATTCCTTAACATATTTGACCCATCAATTCTTCTTGTTTTTAAAACCTGTTTCTATTAGAGATCAATAATTGAATATAATTTAATCTCCAATTTGAATCAGTTCAATCCGCTATCAAACAAAAAATTTATGCTTGAAATACCAACTGTTGGTGTGAGTTGGAAAATCGAAAATGACTCCATTATACAGGTTGTTCTAAGCAAGTTTAACATACCATTACATGGAATTTTTAAAACCTATTTCTATTGGAGATAAGCCTTTGAATTAGCTTTCATTTGGCTTTTGAATCACTCGAATCGGACAAAAAACAAAGAATTTGTGATTGAAACACTGCAGGTTAGCATGATTGGACACCGCTCTCCCGCAGGTAATAAATTAATTTTACTTTGTCCATGGATTTGTTCTACAGAGTAACTACTTGTTAGTTTTTTTGCATAATTTTTGGATTAGGGGAGCCTAATCACCTCTCTTTCATCATGATTTAATGTTTTATTGCAGGTAGACACTCGTTTTTTGCAGGTCTTAGGATAAAAAAGAAGGTCAATTTATGGACGAGCGATTATTGAGAGAAATTTTAGTGAAACAAGGGCATTTCATCCAGTTCATTACCTAATAGATTCATAACAGGAAGAAATGAAGAATTGGTTTCCATTTGAAGATTCATGCCACTGCTGCCAAACATTTTTCAAAAAATCATTTTTTTCCATTAATAGATTTGATATTCTCTTAGAAATAACATCATAGCTGTTGTAACTTAATAAAGTGTTGTTTCTTTTCTGATTTCTTTATGTTTTTGTGTTTCAGGTGTTGATCCTTCCAAATTATAGTTTCTGCTCCATTTGCAATTAAACAATAAGGACCCCATCATGCAAGTTTCAATTGCAGAAGGCAATTCTTCAGTGGCACCAATTCTGTAAAAAATTACTTTTTCTTGAAACCTGTACATAAAATTTTCTTTCTATTTGATTGGATTTGCTTGGCAATGGATTGCATATTATCTTTTTTCTTTCTTCTATTTTTTTTCCTTTTTTTTGCGTGTTTATATTTGTTTTTTGTTCCTCTTAAGGAACAACAACCATTCCTATTAAGAAGCAGTGCGTTTATGTGTTTATTTTTGTTGATCCTTCCAAAAGGAACAACATTTTCGCTGATTAGTTTTGTTGTTCTTTTCAAAAAGAACAACATTTTTTTGCATGTTTTTTCTGTTCCTTTCCAAAGGAACAAATTTTTCGCAAATTGTTTTTAATGTTCTTTTTCAAAGGAGCAACACTTTTTGAGTGCATTTTTCTTGTTTGTGAACAATTTTTTGAGGATTTTTTTGAATTTTTCATGACTTTTTGAAAGACAAACATACAATTTATGGAAGGATACACAATCATACAAATTAAAGCTTACTGTAATCAGCAAATCAAAAGAAATCGTCATTTTTAAGAAAGTTGTTTAGTAATGATAAGAAAAAGGAAAAAGGGACATAATCAATAACATGATCTTGTTGTTATACTACCACTAAATTTATATGATCGATTATATTTATCATGTTGGTTCTTTCCCATATTTTATAACTTTCTTTGATTTTTACTTATGGAGTAGGAACAAGGGCATATTCTTTTCTATTGAGTTGTTCAGACTTCTTCCACCATCCCTACTCTTAAGGAGTGTTGAGCCATCCTTTATGAATAAATAGGAAAGTGCTATATGAAAAGAAAAATATTTACATATTTCATTAATAATTTTATAATTTGGCAGATGGAGGATAGGGGGTCTCATCAAGAGCCGACCTACCATGTTCATAAGGAAGCAAGTGAAGTGGCATTCCCATCATGGCCACCAAACCAGGGATATGGTCCAATGGACAATTGAAAAAATTAAGAAGTCCTTGGAACATGAGGTCTCATCACGAGCCGACCTGCCCACTTTTCACTTCTTCCCAGTGAATGACATTGTGATTTATCTGGTCACCAAGCCAGCACAATGGCCTCCGTTATGACAATTAACAAGCACTTCCTCTGCATAAATAAATGACAATGGTTCCAAGGGTGAGAGAGAAACTCTGTCAAGGTTATGGACACATGTGGGCAACAGAGCTCTGCTGATGGTATTGGAGTCACATTTATACACATCAATAGTGATATTAAACCCTTTTTCCTATATCTCTATTTAAATATCAGATGAAAGTATGAATCCTTAACTTGTGATTTCGAACCTATTATACATGAAAATCATCATAAATCGATCACATTAGTTTAAGTGGGTAATAAACGCATTTGTACTTATGTTTATCTTAAGCTGTCCCTTCTCCTTATCCTTAAATCATTACAAAACGTTTATATATCTGTTTACGATTTATCACATGCATGGATTTCAGTAAATGTTATAATTTCATTGATTGTATCATAAGTATGTATGCTTTTCTATGCTGTACAATTGCTGTGCAATACGCTGCTCTTTTATTTTGTTGATTTGCCACAATGTTGATATTGCATTTTTATAGAATTTTTGTTGATTGAACTTTTTGCATGCATCTTATCTATTTCCATTCAAAACTGAAAGTGTGGATTCAAGAAAATTGCATAAAGAATTGTGATTTGTTTACAGGAGAACAACAAGTATGGGGGAAAATTCTATTCGCAGCACGATCACACTATTACAACCAACAGAAAAGGCTCGCGAATGCTTGCATGGCTTACACCTTTTGCATCACTTTCAGTATCTGCTCAGCCTACATCAGCTTCAGCAAAAGCCAGTCTCTACATGTCCTTCCACATTTTTTCGGAGGTAATACCTGAGGTAAAATAGCATAATTTTCTGATTTATTATGAATTTAGGAGAATTTCATGAACATCCATTGAGCATTATTTATTATCATTCATTACACATCTTTACCACTTCCCATTTTTTTAGACACGTCTCATCTTTCAGTTTGGGGGAGTGTTGATTTATTTCATTTCTTTCTTGTGACCATGTCCGTAATATTCTTTATCATCCATGAATATTCTTATTCATTCTCAACACCTCCCTTATTCCATGTTGTTTTACACCAAACATAGATTTCAACAGATTGTAGCAACCACCTCTCTTTGTTTTCTAGCATCGCATGAGGACATGCTAATTCTTCAGTTTGGCGGGGGGTGGGGGAATTGCTACACATGATGGATGTTTTCCACTTTCTTTCTCATTTAAGGCATACAATTTCATTTTTGTACAGTGCAGAAATTGATTTGCATATATCTTTAAAACTATGAACTGAATTCTTGTGTTTTCTGGATAATAAAGAAGTATCATTAAAATACACAAACCCAGATAATTTCACGCTAAATTAGTTCATAAAATTTCAAAAATTATGCACTATCACCTACAACCATTTTTTATATCTCATGATCCGTGCATCAAAACGATCTGATTTTTGAGAAAATGGTTAATGAAGTTTGTTGTTACTTATGTCACATTTTTCTGCAACTTCATATACATATAGTTGAATGTCAACTGTAAAAATTGTTATGCCTTTATCAAGATTGCTAAAATTGAATATTCATTATTTGAGGAAACATGCATTTGTTCCATCCATTTCATGGGTTGGGATGAACAATTTTCTTTGCTTAGTTAACACATGAGTTTTGTCTTTGGATTACATGAGAACATGCAATACATTCAGTTTTGGATTGCATGAGGACATGCAATATATTCAGTTTGAGGGTGTGTTGGGCCATGAATACGACCACTTTTTATCACTTACTTCATCCACTTTTACTCTTGTTTATCATATCATTTATTATAATTTATCATATAAATCCATCTTATAATGATTTATGCTCTTATGGATGAATATTATTTCTTCTCCTTTATTTTTAATAAATTGATTATTATTATGCATAATTTTATCAATGATGGTTTATTAATATCATTTATCATTTTAACCTCCAAGATATTTCCTAAATTACAGATTTGATCTCCAAATCATCATGAGATATTCCAACTCAGAAATCCGCGGGAATAAGAAGTGACAGTTTTGCGGTTACGATTCTAAGCAAATGAAGAAGAATTTGGAAAATCCGGAACATGGGTTTTGTCTAGAATGGGACCAATTAACTTTATAATAGAACGGTTTGCCCAAATTCGGCCTGTATTGAGAGATACATAGGTTTATTTGAGCATGATTTCCTTAGATTTGTTGTTGCAGCTGTTCTCCAAATCTCAGCTGCAAAGCCAAATTCACCTTGCTCTTGTTCAAAGATTGTTGGAAATATATTTTCTGGTTGATCATATTGTTATGGAAGATTATATTTTCTATTTAATTTCTTCTCCTTCTGATTATAAAAGGAGAACATGTATTGTGTATTGAGGGAGGATGGAGGAGAATGGATGATTATTGTATTCATCTTGTAACACTGTAATTCCTTGACTCTTGTGATCAAAGAGCAACTGATGTAAAAGCTATTCATGTTTCATTAATACAAAGAGGCGTTTTCATTCCATTTCTCAAGCTCTGCAGTAGCCCAGCAGCGCTTTCACCGGCAGTTGAGGGCCCGGCCCTGGTGGAGCGATCTGTTGTTTGTATTTCTATTCTTTCATTTCTGTTGTGTGATAATTGCCTTTAGATTTATTACATTTACATAGTTATTTGATTATTGTTCCTATTGCTGTTCCATTTCTATTTATTGTTTATTTCTGATTCATAGCTTTAGATCAGCAAATAGATGAGTTATAGCTACATGTTGTTGTTCCTTTCCAGCTTTCGTTTCCTTTACATTGCTTTTATTGAATTTGCTTTTGTTTCAATTGCTTTAAGATCTCCAACTATAGAGGATAGAGGCTTTTTCTTCCAAGTCTCCAGATTGGTTATCTTGCATCGATTTCTAAGGGAAAGAGTTACTGCTACTGCATTCCTGATCGATGTTTTGCAAGATTGATGTAGTTTAATCTTTCCATTCATGTCACTGTAAGTAGGTTTCTTTACAAGCATTTGTTACCTTTGCATTTGTTCTGTACTACATCTTCATAACATTACTCTTGGATAAATTGCTGCCTCAGACTGAGTACACTCTTGAAATAAAAAGTCGCTCCCAGATTGATAATTAATGTAAGATAAATAGGTGTTAAAAATATACCATTTTATGCCTCGACACAAAGGTGATAATTTTTTATTCAAATAAGATAGTTAATATGGAATTGGAAAGTAAAAACTCCCAAAGACAAGAACAAAAAAACTGAGGA